>JAGKTI010034593.1:0-11426 GCA_018397915.1 Birgus latro | reverse complement strand
TGGAGAGGTATATGAGAGAGTGGTGTGTGAGCTGGGGGGGATGGCAGCGAAATGGAGGGGAACAGGGCGACATGGAGGCGATTTATTTGGGGCTACCCTTTAAGGGATTAAGGCGTCTGGCTATAGACAAAGAGACATAGATAAACGTTCCCTCCAAATTTTGTGAAGTACAAAAATTTTCCACTTTAACAGTTTATCATTACAACACTAATATTATATCGCTGAAGTGGCAACGGAACGGAAATAATAGAAATACCGATAATCCCGTTGATGGTGATGATGGGGATGGTTGTGATGGTGATGGGGATGGTGGTGTTGGAGGTGGTGGTGTTGGAGGTGGTGGTGATGGGGTGGTGATTGAGGTGATGGTGATGGAAGTGATGATTGAGGTGGAGGTGATGATAGAGGTGGTGGTGATGGGAGTGGTTTTAATGGGGGTGGTGATGATGGGGGTGGTGATGATGGGGGTGGTGATGATGGGGTTGGTGGTGATTGATGTCGTGGTGATGCATGTGATGATGGTAGCAGTGATGGTGATGATGATGGGGATGGCGATGGGGGTGGTGGTGATTGTGGCTATGACTGGTGGTGGTGGTGGTGATAATATGACGGTGATAGTGGGATGGTGGCGATGGTGATTAGTGGTGATGGTGGCGATCGCGATTAATGGTGGTGGCTGTAGTCGTGGCAGCGGTGGTGTGGTGGCGGTGTGGTGGCGGTGTGGTGGTGGTGACTGCGGTGGTATTGTAGTTTTCTTCAGTCCCATCTCCTCCTGTCAGTCTTCTGTCCTGTTGTTTCGTCATGTCCTCACTTCTTTATCCTGGGCAAAACAAACAGTAACGGAATAATAACAGTAGCAGTAATATAACAATAATAATAATACAGAAATAACAGTGACAAGTAATAATAGTATTCGTAATAACAGTAATTACACTAGTACCAATAGGAGAATCGGGTAAATGCAGGTTTTACTTTAAGCAGCAGCAGAGCCTTACCAGTTCAATACCTACTACTACAGTTTGTTTTCTGGATTTTCCTGACTGCTTTCTTGGTGGTAGACGAGTGTTTTCTGTTGATTTTTCCCCCTTATTATATATTCTTTATCTCTCACCGACGTTTGTAATGGCGGACTGACTCGAAATTTAGCTAAGTTAGGCTAGTTAAGTTATATTGCTAGGTTTGGTTAAACTGCTAAGTCAGGTTAGTTAAATTGTAAGATTAGGTAGAGGTACTAAGAGGCAACCGGACGTACGTTGGAGTAAGTGTTCGTCATTACACTGGAGAAACAGCTGATGAGTGGAAGGAACATGGCTAAAAACAATACAGAAATTTAATGTGAACCGCTCATTTGCCACTCCCAAAACAACCAGATAATATAAAGACTATCAGGAAGAAAAAGAGCTGATTTGGTAAGGTGCTTCTGCTGTTTAAAGTAAAGCGCATGTTTACTGGAGAACCGTAATCATAGCATTACCAATAACAGAACAGTAATAAGTAGATAGTAACGGTACCAGCAACAGTCATCTTCAGTAATCACAGTAACAATAGCAATAGCAAAAAATATCATTCTACAAGGAGCACTGAGCGTTATAAGGGCCGAATACTGTACTTGACACTGCCCTGTGTCCTTGGCCTTCAACAGAGTACGACAAATATTGTGAGAGTTTTCAGGATAAGTCGCTAAGAAAGAGTTGCTACGGAGCCTCCAATGCCACCTAGAGTAACCACAATTAAACTATCAAACAGCCACACCCAGCCAAAAGCTTCTCTAGCAGTTTATAATTCGGATAACAAACTAATTCAGTAAGACATGTCATCCTGGCTTAAGTCCATCCATGTTTACTCACTTGCATATCAGACTGTTCTAAGTTAATATACCATGATTTTCTTATTATATACCTCAACTTTAATGAAGACAAATGTCCTAGAAAAGCAATCTGCATTCTTTTCTCCACACCAAGAATTCCTGTCCAAACTAATTCACATTACACCTGTCCTCCTGGTTTAAATGAACACAAATTGGTTCATAGGTGTATCAGCGTAGTCTAAATTAAGATACTTTGAGCTTTTGTACATACAATTTACCTTTAGTGGAGAAAAATTTCACTGGGAAGCCGTCTACAACATTCACCCCCGAGAGCACGACCTACACTGAACAAGTCAAACGTGACGTAATAAAAAATTCGCCCTGCTGCTCGGATGCCTCTCTATTCGGAATTTTTAAACCTAACACCTAACTGATAACTCAACCAGGCGATGAAAGAAAACGAGGCATGAAGAGAGAACGTGAAATTAATATAGAACGTAAGCAACAGAGAATGTAAGAGAGTGTAAACCTTAGAAAGAACGAAACCAAACTAGAGAGGGTAAGCTGAAGAGAACGTAAATTTAAGAGAACATGAGCATATAAAATAAGGACCAGAACTATTTTCATGGCAACCTTGGGATTAGTGCCAGTCTGCAGTAAACACAGTGTTAATGTGACTTCAACCAAATTTGATATAGGGGTCAAAGGGCAGCTCTTGACAAAATTGACAACGATTCAGACCAACAGATTAAAGACAATACCTACGAGGCAAACGAGTTATACTGGGACTGGTGCTACCCGCTACGAGAAAAGTTCTGGTCTTCAGGAAAATAATGAGTTCTTTTCTATATGAACGATAACTTGAAGACAATGTTTACAGGGCAAACTCAGGATATTGGGTCCAGAACTATGTCACGGCTGTCACGAGAATTGTTCCGGCCTTGAGAAACCAGTTAGTTTTATTTATCTTTTTTTTTTTTTCAATATTACCCAAATTTGGTGCCGTCCTCTAGGGGCAATTCATGACAAAGTCTGCGAAGATTCAGAACTGACAGGTAAATAATAGAGGGCAAGCTCGTTATATAGAGGCCGGAACTATTCACACGGTAGCCATGAGAATAGTTCCGGCCTCCTGTAAGCACATAGTTTTCTCTGATTAATAACCATATCTGGTGCTATGGTTGATGGGCACCTCATGACAAAATTTACGAGGTTCCAGCCCAGTGTCTTAAAGAAATACATTGAGGTGGTTTGGCAATGTGGAGAGGATGGAGAGTGAGAGACTGACAAGGAGTGTGTATGTGAGTGAGGTGGAGGGGGAGACAGGGAGAGAGAGGTCAAGGATGACATAGAGGGATGGAGTGGAGAGGTATATGAGAGAGTGGGGTGTGAGCTGGGAGCAGGGCAATGAAATTTATAGGGGACGGGGCGACATGGAGGAAATTTGTTTGTTGCCACCCCTTACGGGATTAAGGCGTCTGGCAATAGATAGGTAGATCTTAAAGATAAAACCAACAGGGCAATCTCAAATTTGGCATTCCATTGTGATCTTCATCTGATCGTCCTGTGGTTCCAAAAAGTAGTACTTTATGTCCTGTACTAACCCTCAACATCTCCAACAAATTTCGTTGAAATCGGATAAACACTGATCGTTTTGCCAAGGCCGGAACAATTTTCACCGGAGCACTGAGAATAGTTCGGCTATTGAGGAAATTATTTTTTTTTTCCGATATGAACCAGATGTGGTACAGTGGACGTAGGGCACATCATGAGAAAATCTACGTGGTTTCAGAACAATAGCTTAAGGTAAAGGCTAAAGGACAAACTCGTTATATGGGGGCTGGAAGTATTCTCACAGCAGCCATGAGTATAGTTCCAGTCTTCAGTAAAGCACAGTATTAATCTGATTAACCAAACTTGGTAAAAACATCNACACACACACACACACACACACACACACACACACACACACACACACACACATACACTTTAACGTTTTATTACCTGTGTGTCCAGTGGACCCGAACACCACTAGTGTAATATAAATGTGTAGGGGGATTACAAAATAAAGGAAACAGAAAATCTGAATTTTCAAGATGTTCTCCTCCAAAAATATGCCAAAGTCGTCGAATATAGTGATGATGTCATTATAACTTGGAAAACAGTACTGAAGGAAGCATTGAAAACGGGTCCCACAGACCCGAACACCACATAAGGGTTAAAGATAAAACCAAGAGAGCAATCTCAAATTTGGCATTCCCTTGTGATCTTCATCTGATCGTCCTGTGGTTCCAAAAAGTAGTACGTTATGTCCTGTACTAACCCTCAACATCTCCAACAAATTTCGTTGAAATCGGATAAACACTGATCGTTTTGCCAAGGCGGGAACAATTTTCACCGGAGCACTGAGAATAGTTCGGCTATTGAGGATTTTTTTTTTTCCGATATGGACCAATTTGGTACAGTGGACGTTGGGCACATCATGAGAAAATTTACGTGGTTTCAGAACAATAGCTTAAGGTAAAGGCTAAAGGACAAACTCGTTATATGGGGGCTGGAAGTATTCTCACAGCAGCCATGAGTATAGTTCCAGTCTTCAGTAAAGCACAGTATTAATCTGATTAACCAAACTTGGTGGTAAAAGCATCGAAGGGAATTCCATGACAAAACCTGCCAGAATTCAGAGCAACAGCTGAAAGGAAAAGAATACAGGGTCATGCATGATATTTAGAGGCCGAAAGTATTCTCACAATAGGCGTGAAAATAGTTCTGGCCTTCAGTAACCACATAGTTTTCTCCGAAATTAGACAAATTTCGCAATATGTTTGAGGGCACTTCTTGATAATATCTACTAGCTTCAAAACCAATACATTAATGGTAAAACCAACAGAGTAATCTGAAAGTTGGCATTACCTTGTGGCCTTCATCTCCATTCTATGGTCCTGAAAAGTAATAGGTTTTGTCCTGAGCTACCCCAACCTAATTTCTTTGAAATCGGAAGGGCTAAAAATTGACCTTCTGCCAAGGGTGGAGCGATTGTCATGGCAACACAGGATAGTTCCATTCTTGATAATATTGTTTTTTTTCCGATGAACAAAATTTGCTACAGTGACCAGAGGCACTTCGTGACAAAATCTTCTAGGTTTCAGAGCAATGGTTTAAAGACAAAGACATGATGGTTGTGCTCGAGGACGAAGAGAAGGCAGCCCAAGCCGTGGACAGTAGGGGAGAGAGGACCTTGGCCAACCTCAAGCGGTATTCCTCAGGTCTGCAATCTCCAGTTGGGTGCAGGCTTGGAGGGAACTCTCTGCACTCATGGTTAGAGACCACTGCTGACTTTAGCAGCTATGAAGCTCAGTACCTCGTCTGGTGTATGGGATCAGCAGAACAGGTGAGTTAGGACACCACCCATGATTGGCTGGAAGTGGACGAGGGAGCCCCGGGGTACCAGGCACTGTCCAATGGGGAAATTGTTGAGTGTGACTACAGGGGGCACTGAGGATGAAGGGGAGGAGAAGGAAAGAACAATTATGACGAAGGAGTTGCAGAAATCCCATAGCTTTAGCAGGTTCGTGATGCAGTGGACATCCTTCTCGACTACTGCGAGCATCCTAATAAGCAACCCATCTTTACTGATGCCATGACTACGCACCTACGACAGGGCCGTTAGAATGTGATAAAGCTGCACTTGAGAAGGATCCCCAGGCACTCCTCCATCACGTCCTCCTTTGGTCCAGTGATGCCTGACACTTCATCGCCACAGCCCTTGACCTCTGACTGTCGTCCTCTGTTGACCCATCCTTCGACCTTCTCATGTTGGCAATTGTCACCCTAGCCCTCTACTTCCTCACACTGGAGTCGTTTACCCTAGCCAGGCACCACCTGGCCACTTCTTCTTCACCCTACCCAAGTACTTTAGCCATGGCATTACCATCAGCCCCATCGACTGTTGGTGTCTTGCCTCAGGTGGAGGCCTCATTGAAGCTCCACCTGACACCCTCTGCCACTCCATCTCCACTACCTGCTCCAGCACCCTTGACGGAGATCTAGCCTGAGATGGTGCAGCTGGAGTAATCATAGAGGGAGACATTCATCTCTAGACCATTTGGGATTAAGTGCACTATACAGTACTGTACTGCACGATGTACAACTTTATCCCCATTGATGTCAACACTTAGTGAGTACATACAGTAGTACACTATTTACTGTATTACTGCACTGTATTATTGATGTATTGTGTTGATATCCTTTGTTTTGATCTTTTACTCTTGGGAAATTTTTTACGATAGAGGGTCGAGATGCATAGAATAAAAATATACGGCTCAGACCAGAATGTTGAGCTGATTTTTTTTTTTTTAAACAAGGAAGAAGGAACCAAAGGCCATGAGACTGCTTACTGTTCCTTCCAAGAAAGAAAAAAAATGCAAAAGAGCCAAATTCAAGATCCACTCATTTCTAGATGCCTGGACACACTGCGTTTGAAAGACTAGATAGGAAGCAGGAAATCAGAAAGAGGGAGACAGTTCCAAAGTAGACCTGTTGCTCAAATTAAGGACTGGGAGGAACGGTTAACTCATGCATTAAAGAGTTGGACAGAAAAGGGATGAGAGTTTGTTGCTAGACGGGTGCTACGTGCCCTCCATAGAGGTGGAGGGATGCAAGCAGACAGTTCAGAGGAGCAGTGACCATTGAAGTAACGATAGAAAAGAGATAAAGATGTAACAGTGCGGCGAAGAGACAGAGGTTGAAGGGAGCCAGTAAAAGGAGGAGAGTTAATGATACGAAAAGACTTTGACTCCACCCTATTAGAAGAGCTGTATGTGGAGAGCCTCCCCACACATGAGAGTTGCACTCTGCACAGGGGCGAATAAAATCTGTGTTTAAAAACATCTCTGCAGGTGTGCAGGGGTAAAGAAAGTATGGAGTCGGTTTAGCACACCTAAAATCTTGGAAGCAGATTTTACATGAGATGTAACATGATCTTTCCAAGATTAGTCCCGATTGAATGAAACCAGAGCATGTTCAACGATAATGCCAGATTGAGCTGAATATTATAAAACATTAGTGGGTACTCCTGTGAAAGATTTCATCGAATTGATAGGTGTAAGGACTGAGTCTTTGATCGATTTAATACGACAGAATTATTTTTACCCCAGTCAGAGATACGAGCCAAGTCAGACATCAGGTGTGCCATAGCCTCATCCCTTGTTTGTTGAAGTAACTGCTGAGATGGACGTTGCGGGAACCGAATGGAAAGGTGAAGGGTGGAATCATCAGCGTACGTGTGGATAGGGTTAGATGTACAGCTTGGAAAGTCATTGATGAATAAAGGGAAGAGAGTTGATGACAGGACAGAGCCCTGAGGAACACCATTGTTGATAGATGTAGGAGAAGAACGATGGCCGTCTACAGCAGCGGCAATAGAACGACCAGAAAGGAAGCTATAGATGAAGACACAGATAGAAGGATAGAAACCGTTGGAGGGCAGTTTGGAAATTAAAGATTTCTGCCAGACTCGATCGAAAGTGCAATGGCAAAGCTTTCGCCATGTCCGAGAGGAGGATGACCGGGAGTCTGAAAGGTAGGTGAAAAGATCGCCAGTGGAGCGTCCCCCTGAGGAAACCCATACTGACGATCAGAAAGAAGGTTGTGATAGGAAAGATGCTTTAAAAATTTTCTGCTAAGAATTGACTCGAAAACTTTTGAGACACAGGATGTTAAAGCAATTGGACGATAGTTAGAGGGTTAGGAATGGTCACCATTCGTTGGGACTGGCTGAATGAGAGCAAACTTCCAGCAAGAAGGAAAGATACAAGTTGATAGACAAAGTCGAAAGAGCGTACCTAGGCAGGGTGTAAGAACAGAAACACAGTTTATTGAGGACAACAGGAGGGACCCCATCAGGCCCATATGCCTTGTTAATACTGAGGCCAGTGATGGCAGAAAATACATCAGCTGAAGAAATTTTAATGTCAGCCATGAGGAAATCAGAGGGGGGGAAGTGATGGAGGAACAGTACTGGAATAGTCTAAGGTGGAATTGGAGAAGAAAGTCTGAGCGAAGAGTTCTGATTTATCATTAGAAGAAAAAGCTACAGAGCCATCAGAGTGGAGAAAAGGAGGGAAGGATGATGAGGTAAAGTTGTAAGAAAGGTTTTTGGCAAGATGCCAGGAGAGGGAAAAATTCGAGTTGGAGTGTTGAGAGCATTTGTTACGGATGAAATTATTTTTAGCAGAGCGAAGAACAGACTTAGCCCAATTCCGAGCAGAAACATAAAAAAGACGTGATTTAGGGGTGGGTTGGCTGTGGTACATTTTATAGGCCCTGTCCTTGTTGTGGACGGCTTAGAACAAGCGTGATTAAACCAAGGCTTTTTTGCATTAGTCAGAGGATATGAGAATGGAAGGTATGCTTCCATGCCTGAAAGAATAACCTCCGTAATGCGTGAGGCACCCTTTAATGGTTTCCGGCCATGGAAGCAATAATCAGTCCAGGAAAAGTCAAAGAAGTACTGCCAAAGTGCCACAGACGACGTTTCTTTGGAGGGTCCACGGGCCGTAACGGAGAAATAGGACGGGTTAAGGTAATAAGGTTGTGATCGGAGGAGCCCAACGGAGAGGAGAGATTAACAGTGTAAGCAGAAGGATTAGTTGTAAGGAAGATGTCAAGTATGTTGGAGCTCTCTCCAAGCCGGTCAGGGATACGAGTAGGGTGCTGGACAAGCTGCTCTAGGTCATTAATGATAGAAAAGATGTTGGCTTGTTCACCAGGTGGATCAGTGAAAGGAGAAGAGAATATGTAATATCCTGCGTTTTACCTCTTTTGTCGTAGAGCTTGGCTGAATTACAACAGATAATTGGGAGTTTACTGTACACATGAACAAAAAAACCCTGATACTAATTCTTATGAAGCAGTCCAGCTGAGTCCACAAACTTGACAGTTCCACCTCCCATACAACAGGCAACCTACCCAAGCACCGACGAAATACGGTACGAGCCATCGCCTGACTAATGCTGAGAGAGGTACTGATGGCGAGAAATCACGTGCAGCACATTCAGTGGAACCAAACAATCCTCAAAGAAAAGAGGGGGGGGGGATCCCTTCATTTAAAATCCATGGAAGAACCGAGTGTGGCCAATTCACAACCGGTATAAAGCAGTCTCCTGCCAGCGAAACTAGTATTAGTAATACTGGTGAGGGTGGTGATGTTGATGGTGATGACAATAATGACAGTGATGACAAGGAAGATGATGAGGATGGTAATGATGATAATGATGACTATAACGATGATGATGATGATGTGATGTTGATGATGATATTGCAACTGTCCGAATAGTCTGCACTAAACTGATGTTGTCTACAAGTAAATAGTTATCTTGCTTTATTATCCTCTATAATACTGATAGCCATGAGAATTACAACTGATATCCAAGAGTCAGTCTATATTGTTTTTATTCTACCTTGTCCCAGATTTTCGTCCTGTTTCAGCTTATTTCACGCAGCCCAGTGGCAGAATGAAACATTCTTGACTAACGTCATATTCTAGTGTTAATCTCTTGTTACAAATCATTGCTAGAGATACAGAAATGGCAATTTTAGGCCAAGTCATAGAAAAAAGAGTAAGAAAAAGAGTATAGTAAATGTGATATATTATATTCTCTCAGCAAAGACACTGCAAAATAAACAATGTGTGGGTCTAATAAGCGTTTCACTGTAGTGATGTGCCAAATATTATCTCTTACTTTTTATGTATAATATTTTTTCTATTTTATTGCTTCAGAGGATTTTAGTAAGCTTTGTTGTGGCCTTTTTATTTGAACATATTGAATGCTTCTTCATTAACCCTTCCTATACGAGAGATTATTCCTAATTTGAATATAACCACCTGGTTCTAGCGATTTTGACATTAGAAAATACACCAATGAAATGACATTTGAAAAAAAAAAATGAAAAGATTTGAAATCTCTTGCGCGACATCTATAAATACGAGGTTAATTGTGATGCGTAGTCCGTCAGTCATATATATTTTAAAAACTAATATCTGCAATAAGAGTTGTTGAGAAAAAATAGATCTTGATCTTAAAATTACGTTCTAGCCTCTGACGACTTTTTTTTTTTTTTAAATTCTGTTTCTAGCTTTTTTCATTAAGAAATGTTTTCACCCTAAATTTTTAATGACATTTTCGAAACTGGAGGGGTTAGATACAGCCTTCATTAACCCTGTCATTACTAGAGAAGTTGTCCTAAGCTGAATATAATAGTCTGGAAGTAGCAAGAATGACGAAAATGACATTAAAGTAAGGGGATTGAAGGGGATTGAAATTCAATAGTCATATTTGGAAGGAATGAGTAACTTGAAAAAAATCTGGCCAAGGTTAAGAATTTAATATTCAGGAGGCAAAGCATGGCGAAGATGAGGTTAGCATAATCCTACTCTTTTCGCCTTAACTTGGTCCAAATTTTCGTCTCCTTGTAATGAAACGCCGATAGATAGGTAGATAATTAACAGCTTTATATCCACTCAACAGCATATCATGATGGCTAGCATCACACTCTAGTCCACTGTTACAACACGGCTTTTAGGAGGGAGAGAAATAAATTTTGGGACAAGTTAAGGTGACAAAAAGTATTGCTAGAATAATAGTAAGATAAATAATACTCAGTATGATAAAAACGAGTCATTTGTCTCGAACTGGAGCTCGGTGAACCATAGAAGCTTCGAATCCCGTCAGTCACCCTCCAGCTGTGAGAGGGGGAGGATGCTGGAGTTATGCGTATATTTTGTCAGTGTAAATAGTGTTTAAACAGCTTCCCCATCATGCTGAGATAAACAATGGTAAGCGAAGATATTGTTCATAAGTTTTTTTATGCTACCAGTTCTTTCAGCTGAACTAAATCATATTTATTAATGTGAAAAATGGTGTGTAAATAAGTCATCTGAGAGGAATGTGAAGCTTCGTGGAGAGACAAACGGATAGAGCGGGAAGTGAAGGAGCGTTGTGGAATTTATGCAGACGTGGAATTACGTTGAGAGAGAGAGACAAACAAATGAAGTAAAGGAACATTCTTGTATTCATGTGGATGTGGAGTTACGTGGAGAGACAGCAAACATAATAAGGAAGTGAAGGAGCGTTGTGGTGCTTATGTGGATGTGGAGTTACATAGAAAGACAATCAAGTGTGGAAGTGAAGGTGCGTTGTGATGTACAGTATATATGGATGTGGAATTATGTGGAGAGATTGACAAACGAAGTAAAAGACCGTTATGGTGTATATGTGGATGTGGCGTTAGGTAGAGAGACAAACAGATTAATGAAGAAGTGAAGGAGCGTTGTGGTGTTGATGTGGATGTGAGGTTATGTGGGGAGAAAGACAGATAAATGAGGAACTGAAGAAGCGTTTTATCCATCCAAGAAGAGACATCTGGTAGCTGAGAGAGTTCATGGAAACCGTTTACAACCCATTTACCTACTGAATTCATTCGTAAGCCAATTATAATCACTAAATTGTGTCAAATATTAATAATACGTAGGCGTCATGATCCTGAAGAAGTAAGGAATTTACAGGAGAACGTAAAACCACTCCAGATATCATTGCACCTGTTTTAATGGCATGTATAG
>JAGKTI010034592.1:0-11427 GCA_018397915.1 Birgus latro | reverse complement strand
AACCAGGGAAGAGGAGAGGGGGGACAAAACGAGCTCCACCCGCCCCTACCCTAGCTCCCAACCCTCCCCCATACCACTACCATCCCCGACCCCACTCGTCATTCTTAACTGGCAGTTACATCTCAAGCTGATTTCATGCTTAACACTCTTGGTCCCACTACTAATACAAACACAGAACACTAGGATATGTTAAAAGAATATAACTTCAACATGCTGCAGCCAATAAATTAATGCATTATGACGGTGACAGTAAAACAAAAATGTTAACAAAGGCCACCTCAGGCCTCACGTGTTTGGATGAGAGAGCAACAAGAGGACACGGAATGAAACTAAAGAAGCCAAGCTGCTCGAAGGACATCAAGAAATATAGTTTTCCTTATAGATGTATAGACCTGTGGAATAGCCTGGACAAAGAGATCGTCCAGTCTAAAAACTTAAACGAGTTTAAGGCAAAATTTGACTTATTGAGAAACAGAGACGGGACCCCTCGAGCGTAGCTCATTTCCTGTATATCACAATTAGGTAAATACTGTACAATTAGGTAAATACACACAAAGAGTTCAGAGGGCTGCTACAAGATGGGAACCAGGCTTAAGGGATCTTAGCTACGAAGAAAGACTAGAAACTGAATCTGTCGACACTACAGGAGAAAAGGAGAAGAGGAGACATGATTATGCTATATATAAATGCATATCAGGGAAGGAGAAAATAGGCATAAATGAATATATAACCTATGGGGAAGCATTAGCAAGAGGACACTGCAAACAACTGCATAAAAAGAAAAGTGATAAAGACATAAGGAAATTTAGTTTCCCAAATAGGGTAGTTCAGTGGAATGCACTATCGAACAAAATAGTGTGTGGCAAAACAATTCATAAATTTAAGGAGATGTATGATGAAAATGGTTTAAGTCACGGGACAGTATGAGCTTGACTCATTCGTGTAAAGATACAATTAGGTAAGAACACAAAAACAAACAAACACACACACACACACACACACATGGTGTGGAACAAATGGAGAAAGAGAGGTAATAACAGAACAAAGGAAGAATATAAAAGAACTAGAAATGAATATACAAGAATTCGTAGAGAGGAAGAAAGGAACTTTGAAACAGGTATAATTGACAAATGTAAGGATGAACACAAATTGTTTTATAGATTTGTTAATGGCAAATTGAAACAAAAGGAAGGAATCACCAGACTGAAAGTAGAAGGAGAGGTCTATAATGATGCGGCAATGCAAGCTGAAATAATGAACAAACGTTTCCAATCGGTTTTTACTAATGAAGGGGAGTTTGTGGAGGGGGAGGGAGTGACTAGGAATGTAGTGATAAAAGATATGAAAGTGGAAGTGTGGGAAGTGTACAAATTACTGGAAACTCAAGATGTAAGGAAAGTCCAAGGACCGGATGGAATTTCAAATTGGGTACTGAAGGAATGCAGAGAACAACTGGCAGATAAGATTCACAGTTTAATTGTGTGTTCGCTGGAAGAAGGGAAAGTGCCTCAGGAATGGAAGAGAGCAAATGTGGTACCAATTTACAAGGGAGGAAACAAGGAAGAACCCCTGAACTATAGACCAGTGTCCCTAACCAGCATGGTTGCAAAATTGTGCGAGAAGGTTCTGAAAGATAGGTGGATAAAATATCTGGAAGAGATGAATATTTTAACTGAAAGTCAATTTGGATTCAGAAGTGGAAGGTCATGTGTTTCCAACTTGTTGAGCTTTTACTCAAGAGCGATTGATGTGCTACAGGAGAGAAACGGTTGGGTGGATTGTGTATATTTAGATTTGGAGAAGGCCTTTGACAAGGTACCCCACAAGAGACTAATGTGGAAATTAGAGCATATAGGAGGACTGAAGGGTAACCTCCTGGGATGGATGAGAGACTTTTTGAGAGACAGACAAATGAGGACAGTAATAAAAGACAGGACGTCTGGATGTAAAGAAGTAACAAGTGGTGTCCCACAAGGCTCAGTGTTGGTGCCAGTAATGTTCCTGATTTACATAAATGATATGATAGATGGAGTGAACAGTTATGCAAGTCTGTTTGCTGATGATGCAAAGATCTTGAGGAAGGTAGAGGTTGAAAGGGACTGTAAAATGCTGCAGGAGGATCTGGATAGGATACGTGATTGGAGCCGGATGTAGGAAATGAAATTCTATGCGAGAAAATGTAAAATATTGGAAATGGGTAAAAGCACCAAGAGGCCATCAATGAATTATATGATGGGTAATGAACCAGTCACAAAAGTGAGAGAAGAGAAAGATTTGGAGTGCTGGTCCAGAATAGTTTGTCACCTGAAAAACACATTAACAAGATAGTTAGAGATACATATAAACTCTTGACCAATATAAGAGTGGCATTTCATTACATGAATGAAGAGATGATGAAAAAATTGATAGTGGCTATGATCCAATCCAGGTTAGAATATGCAGCAGTGGTGTGCTCCCCACATAAAAAGATAGATATAAACAAGATTAAGAGAATACAAAGAGCAGCAACTAAGATGGTCCCCAGTCTGGCAGATCTGTCATACAGTGAGAGGCTAAAAAGACTGGATTTGCCTTCCTTAAGAGGAAAGGAGAGAGAGGGGTGACATGATTGCAGTGTTCAGGACCATGATGGGAGTAGATAAAATTGACAGAGAAGATCTGTTTTTATGGAATAAGAGAGCAACAAGAGGACACGGACTGAAGCTGAAGAAGCCAAGCTGCTTGAAGGACATCAAGAAATATAGTTTTCCGTATAGATGCATAGACCTGTGGAATAGACTGGACAAAGAGATCGTCCAGTCTAAAAACTTAAATGAGTTTAAAGCAAAATTTGACTTACTGAGAAAAATAGACGGGACCCCACGAGCTTAGCGCATTTCCTGTATATCACAATTAGGTAAATACAATTAGGTAAATACACACACACAAACAAAAACATGCATACATTGGCACACACACACACACACACACACACATGTAGATATGGAGACGGGACAACACGAGCTTAGCTCAATTCCTGTATACTACAAATAGGTAAATACAAGTAGGTAAATACACACACACACATACACACACACATAGGTCGCAGAGGGAGAGAGACGGAGCTGCTCCTGGATCGAGGGGAAATAATCGCAGAACTAGCAGCGAAAAGGAGATACCCTATTGTGATTATGTGGTTGAATGCGTGAGTGGTGGTCCCGTCGGATATTAGTTTTAAAAAACGCAAGTTTCGGCCCTAAAAATACAAGACAAAGTGAAAAAGAAAGTTTCCATATGGTTGCATCATGGCGGAGAGAGACGGAAGATTGTTTACAACTGGCGAGGGGGAATTTGTGGGCTTCACCGAGCTAAATGTAGGCAAAGGAAGTGATAAGCTGCAAGAAACAAGAGTAGCAGGTGTAGAGAAAACGGCGGAGAGGAATGTCCAGGAGTTAAAAAAGGTATGGGAAGTAATTAAGCAGCTGCAGGAACGGACCATAGAGCAAGAGAGAGATCAAAGTCCTACAGAATAGACTGGAAAAAGTTAGCACACGTAGTGAGGAACAAGAAAAAGAAGTTACAGAATTAAAGGCGAATAACGAATCCGCATCAAATGAAATAAAACAGCTGAAGAGGGAGAATAAGAGGTTGGAAGAAGAAAGGGACAGAATAAAAAGTAAACTAGATGAATACGAATCAAAATCGAGGAGGCAAGATGAGCATATTCAGGAAATTAAGGAACAACATAAGGGGTGGAAGACAATACAGGAGGAAGGAAATGTAAATTTGAAGGAAATCATAGAACAACAAAGTAAGGAAAAAGTGGAGAAGGAAGTGGTTAGAGTACTAAGAAGTAGAGAATCTTTGGTCAGGGATGTAGCAGACAAGAAAAAATGTGTGATAATCTCAGGAATAAAAGAAAAACGAATGACAGTAAGATCTGAAAGAGAGAGAGAGGAACTGAGCAAGGCTAAAGAAATAATAGCAGTGGTTATGGAAAGAAACAATGAAGCCCAAGAAGAGATTGAAGAAGTGTTTAGGTTAGGAAAGTACGAGGATGGTGGGGCAAGGCCCTTGAAAGTAAAGTTTAAGTCCCAAGTAATAGTGAATGAAATCATAAGTAGAACGTGGAAATTGTCAGAGAAAGAGGGGTTTAAAAATGTTTGGATTAGGAGAGATGCAAATGAAGAGGAAAGAGCTAAATTAAAGGAGTTAGTAAAGGAAGCAAAGATAAAAAACGAACAACGAACGGAGAAAGAGAAGACAGAGTTCTATTGGAGAGTTATGGACCAGAAATTGAGAAAGTGGTACCGACGGAAGGAAGGAGAGACGAGAGAATAAAAAACAATGAAAAAAGTTTGAAAGTGGCGTACACAAACATTGATGGACTAATATCGGCAAGGTTAGAAATCAATGATTTTTTGAGGGCACATGAACCTGATGTTATGTGCTTTGTAGAGACTAAATTGAAAGAAGATATTGATATTCATATGGGAGGTGGGAAATACAAATTATGGAGAAGAGACAGAAAAGAAAAAATGGGAGGAGGAGTGATGATAGCAGTGAAGGACAACATAAACGTAGATACTGTGGAAATTGCAGAGGGCAGGGCCGAAGCCATAAATTTGAAACTAGAAACTGGGGAGAATGGTAAGAGAGATATGGCAGTGGTATATGTTCCCCCTAAGACGAGAGCATGGAATGACGATGAATACCAGGAGATGTTGTCAGACATGGTTAGTTATCTACAGAAAGTGATCGAGAAAAGCAACAATATAATCCTAATGGGTGACTTTAATTGTAAAGAGGTGAACTTGGAGGAATGGGACTCGGGAGGCAGCGAAGATTCGTGGGGCACTAAATTGTTAAATATAGCAATGAATAATGTAATGACACCGTGGGTTAAAGAAGAGACACGATATCAGAGGTGATGACACACCAGCAAGATTAGATTTGCTACTATCCAAAGAACCTGATGTAATTGAATCATTAAATTATCTGTGTCCTATAGGAAAAAGTGATCATGTGGTCATTGAGTTCCAGATGATAATAGGGAACGTGGTGTCAAGAGATGAGCTTTATAGGCAAGGAAGATACAACTTGGGGAAAACAAACTTTGCAGAATTGGGAAAAATTTTTGAAAATGCGGACTGGAGAAAATTCAGAGAAACAAGAGAGATACAGAGGAAGTGGGATATCTTTTTAGACCTCTACAATCTGGGAGTGGAAAAATATGTGCCAAGAGTAAGTGGGAAAGAAAACAGGAAAAAGGTGTGGTTTAATAGAAAGTGTATAATAGCGAAAAAAGAGAGGGACATGGCATGGAACAAATGGAAAAAGAGAAGTAATATCAGAAAAAAGGAAGAATATAAAAGAACTAGAAATGAATATACAAGAATACATAGAGAGGAAGAAAGGAACTTTGAAAAAGGTATAATTGACAAATGTAAGGATGAACCCAAATTGTTTTATAGATTTGTTAATGGCAAATTGAAGCAAAGGGAAGGAATCACCAAACTGAAAGTAGAAGGAGAGGTCTACAAGGATGCAGTAATGCAAGCTGAAGTAATGAACAAATGTTTCCAGTCGGTTTTCACTAAGGAAAGGGAGTTTGTGGAAGGAGAGGGAATGATTAGAAATGTAGTGATAAAAGATATAAAAGTGGAAGTGCAGGAAGTGTATAAATTACTGGGAGCTCAAGATGTAAGGAAGGCCCCAGGACCGGATGGAATCTCTAATTGGGTACTGAAGGAATGCAGAGAACAACTGGCGGATAAGATTCACAATTTAATTGTGTGCTCCTTGGAAGAGGGGAAAGTGCCTCGGGAATGGAAGAGGGCAAATGTGGTGCCAATCTATAAGGGAGGAAACAAGGAAGAACCCCTGAATTATAGACCAGTGTCCCTAACCAGTATGGTTGCGAAATTGTGTGAGAGAATCCTGAAAGATAGATGGATAAAATATCTGGAAGAGATGAATATTTTGACTGAAAGTCAGTTTGGATTCAGAAGTGGAATGTCATATGTTTCCAACTTGTTGAGCTTCTACTCAAGGGCGATTGACGTGCTACAGGAGAGAGACGGTTGGGTGGATTGTGTGTACTTAGATCTGGAGAAGGCCTTCGACAAAGTACCCCACAAGAGACTATTATGGAAATTAGAGCATATAGGAGGACTTAAGGGAAGCCTCCTGGAATGGATGAGAGACTTTTTGAGTGACAGACAAATGAGGACAGTAATAAAGGACAGGACATCTGGATGGAGGGAAGTAACAAGTGGTGTCCCACAGGGCTCGGTGTTGGCACCAGTAATGTTCTTGATTTATGTAAATGATATGGTAGATGGAGTGAACAGCTACGCAAGCCTGTTTGCTGATGATGCAAAGATCTTGAGAAAGGTAGAGGTTGAAGAGGACTGTAAAATGCTACAGGAGGATCTGGATAGGATATATGATTGGAGCCGGATGTGGGAAATGAAATTCATCGCAAAAAAATGTAAAATATTGGAAATGGGGAAAAGTACCAAGAGGCCATCATTGAATTATTTGATGGGTAATGAACCAATTAGAAATGCGAGAGAAGAGAAAGATTTGGGAGTGCTGGTCCAGGATAGTTTGTCACCTGAAAAGCACATAAATAAGATAGTGAGAGAGACATATAAACTCTTGACCAATATAAGAGTGGCATTTCATTACATGGATGAGGAGATGATAAAAAAATTGATAGTGGCCATGATCCGGCCCAGGTTAGAATATGCAGCAGTAGTGTGGTCCCCACACAAAAAGAAAGATATAACCAAGATTGAGAGAATACAAAGAACAGCAACCAAGATGGTCCCTAGTCTGGCAGATTTGCCATACAGGGAGAGGCTGGAAAGGCTGTATTTGCCCTCCTTAGAGGAAAGGAGAAAGAGGGGTGACATGATTGCAGTGTTCAGGACCATGATAGGAGTAGATAAAATTGACAGAGAAAATCTGTTTGTGTGGGATGAGAGAGCAACAAGAGGACACGGAATGAAACTAAAGAAGCCAAGCTGCTCGAAGGACATCAAAAAATATAGTTTTCCGTATAGATGTATAGACCTGTGGAATAGCCTGGACAAAGAGATCGTCCGGTCTAAAAACTTAAATGAGTTTAAGGCAAAATTTGACTTATTGAAAACAGAGACTGGACCCCACGAGCGTAGCTCATTTCCTGTATATCACAATTAGGTAAATACACACACACACACAGACATAGACACTTAAACACACAGACATGTACGCATGCAAGCGCACGCAAGAACCCAACACATGTGGCCTGGTATGGCCATTGTCAACGTTTTTGTTTTACTGTCAACGTTATAATGCATTAATTTTTTGCTGCAGTGTTCATAGTTATACTTTTAGATATCCTAGTGTTTTGTTTGTGTATTAGTAATGTGACTGAGTGTATAGTGTGGGGCTAGCTTGAGATGTAACTACCAGTTAAGAATGACGAGTGAGGGGTTGGGTGGGGTAGGGGTATGGGGGAGGGTTGGGAGCTGGGGTAGTGGGGGGTGGAGCTCATTTCGTCACCCCCTCCCATCTTCCCTGGGTATACAGGGGTACAAAGGGGGCACCCCTGAACAGAAATTACTGATTGTGAGTGTACCTGTAATGAAAAAAAAAAAAAAAAGACCGGTGTCCAGAGTGATTCTCTGCCAGTAGATATTGTCCGTTGTTTCCGAAATCCGTTGATTCAGGGTCTGTAGAATCGAGGGTCAACTGTACCTGTAACTTGAAGGGAAACGATTAAAAAAATAGTGAGTTGAGAGATTGGTGTGATGATCCTTTTTGAGAGAGAAGGAGGAGGAGTTGCATAAGTAGGTAAATTGACTGATAAAATAATATTATGGTGAAATGATAAGAAGCCAGTTTATTTATAAGGAAAATAGATAGCTGAGTGAAGTAAGCATAGACTTAACTAAAACCCATTGATAAATTGATGAATAGGTAAGCATATACTGTTGATTGATTGACAGGTATATAGTTTGATGTTTTTCAGTACTTAAACTGTTATGTACTTTCAGATCAACCATCACTCAACTTAATGCTCAAGGTGAAGGAACACAACACCAAGATTCTCAGAACCTTGCATGGTAAGATTCATAAAAAGCACCTCCTATATCTTTACTACTTTGCATCACTACCAGTGATGCTATATCACTGTATGAGAGAGAGAGAGAGAGAGAGATTTTGCATAAAGTTTGAATGATGAGAGAGAAAGAGGGAGAGATTCTGCACAAAGTTTGAATGATGAGAGAGCGAGAGAGAGAAATTTTACACAAAGTTTGAATTATGAGAAAGAGAGAGATTTTGCACAAAGTTTGAATGATGAGAGAGAGAAATGAGAGAGTTTCTATCCTATATGTGCTTCATCTACAGCTTCCTTTCTGGTCTTTCTGTAGCTGCTGTTTTAGATGGCCACTGTTCTCCTAGATCTGTCAAAAGTGGTGTTACTCAGGGCTCTGTCCTATCACCAACTCTCTCCCTTTTATTCATCAGGGACCATCTAAGCTGTACATCTAACCCTGTCTGCTGATACACTGATGATTCCACCCTTCACCTTTCCGTTATGTTCCTGCAGGGTCCATTTCAGCAGTTACTTCAACAAACAAGGGATGAGGCTATGGCACACCTAATGTCTTACTTGGCTCATATCTCTGATTGGGGTAAAAGTAATTTTGTTGTTTTTAATGCATCAGAGACAGTTCTTACACCTATCATCCGGACAAAATCTTCCACAGGAGTACTCACCAGTGTTTAATAATTTCCTGCTCAATCCTGCATAATCCATAGACATACTTGAGGTTTCATTCTTTCGGGACTTTTCTTGGAAAGATCACATTACATCTCTTGTAATATCTTCCAAGAGATTTGGTGTTCTAAGCCGACTCCGTACCTTGTTTATCCCTGTACAGTTGTTGACTTTATACACGGGTTTTATTCGCCCCTGGGGTGAGTACAACTCTCATGTGTGGGGAGGCTCCCCACATACAGTTCTTCTCAATAGGATGCAGTCAAAGGCATTTTGTCTTATTAACCCTCCTCCTCTTACTGGCTCCCTTCAACCTCTGTATCTTCGCCGCATTTGTTGCATCTTTATCTCTTTTCTATCACTACTTCAATGGTCACTGCTCCTCTGAACTGTCTGCTTGCATCCCTCCACCTTTACAATGGGCACATAGCACCCGTCTAGCAAGAAACTCTCTTCCTTTTTCTGTCCAACTCTCTAATGCAAGAGTTTACCATTACTCCCAGTCTTTCATTTATGCAACAGGTCAACTTTGGAACTGTCTCCCTCTGTCTGTATTTCTTACTTACTATGATCTCCAGTCTTTCAAACGCAGTGTGTTCAGGCACCTCAAAACGAACGGATCCTGCATTTGTCTCTCTTTTGTACTTTTTTTTTTTTTTTAAGGAACGGTCTTCAGGCTTATGGACTTTGGTTCCTTCTTCCTTGAATTTAAAAAAAAAAAAAGTGGCCTTGGAGATTTTTATAACACCTCTTCCACTGTGGGTTTTTTTTTTTTTTTTTTTTTTTTTTTTTTTTTTTTTTTTTTTTTTTATGTGTCCGACTCTGGGCATAGGCTTTACAGCCTGCTATCAAGGCCCAGCCGTCCTCCTACATACTACATGTCACCACTTCGGTGCTAACACCCACCGTCCATATTGAATATATGCTAGGGCTGTCTCATACAGGACTGGTGTATTGGTATTAGCGGGGTTATTTTTATGACATGTCGGCGGGTCTACTGGTAGATCAGTAAAGCCTGATTTAATGAAATTCAAATCCTTAAACTATTCCCTGCCCCAGCGAGGATTCGAACCTGGGTCCCTCGGGACTGCAAGTCAACTCTCTACCGATCGAGCTACCGCCTCCCCTGCACATTACACCTGAGTATCTTCTTGTATGATATTCGTGGAGACTTATGATATCATAGTAATAAAAATAACAAAAGAGACTTAAAATGTAATTTGCCAAAACAAATTGCTGTGGAAGTGGTGTTGTGAGGCCTCCTTTGCCTCATCAAATGCAGTCTAGAGTGCTAAAGGCTTGAATGATAATAGAGCTTAGATTATTCAGGATGTCACTGGTTTTGGAGCACAGAACAATGAATGATTGAGTGATGAAGTTAACACTGTTAAAGTGCACTGAAAAATAATTAAGGTAGGGTGACTTAAAGTGGTAGTGAATTATGAGCTTTAGTGTTGTTACATCCACTCAAATGAAATCTGGGAATGGAATTTTGCAGCAGGTACATCAGCACTATCCTAACTTGGTTCTCCATATTTGAAATAAATAGAAGCATTTCAGGTTCACATTTTAATCCTTTGAGATTCCAATGACGCATTTTTGAGTCATCATAAATCCAACTGTTGAGATTCTGATGACTTGAATTCGAGTCATACGAAACAGTGTATTGTTTTTGCATGTTTTCCATCTCCTATCTCGCCTTGTTCCACATACACTATCCTGTTTATCCTTTTCCAACTATTTGTTTCTTCAAAGATGAGTACATCAGATAGATATGCATAATAAATAGGTTTTTACCATGAATAATATTGATTTTACCAGCATGGATATTTACCAGCGTGACAGCAAAAGCATTCGCTTTTCTCCGTGAAAACTTACATAAATTGCCATAAGGCTGTATATCAACAGAAAGGGAATTTACTGTAGATTGACATGGTGCTATCAAATTTGTAATTTCCCTGGGAGCATGGAGACAGAAAAGGTACACAAAGTTCCAGGAAGTGCTGTATGAAGTGCATCCTGAAACTACTGTACAGTAGTGGCACTACTACTGCTACCACTACTTGGATAAAAATGTAGTGTCACAGCTGCTAGTGCACTTTTTTGGAAAACTAGTGCACAGCCACTGCTCACTCTGCTTCCACTACTTTAAATACATACATATATTCATACACCTATACCCCATTATCTGACACATTGATAAATGGAGCTTCACTAGACCGAACATAAGAAATAGAGAAACATTCCCACAGTCCAAACAGTATGAATGTCTGTCACCTTGTTAGTCTGACACTCTGCCTCTTCCTAGGTTTGAAACAAGGCTCTCCCAGTCCTCCTGTCCTTCCTCTATCCCTCCTCTTCTCCCCCCCCCATTTCTCCTTCATTCCCCACCACACTCAGCATTGCCAGGCATGTCTCCCTGCCCTTCCCCTCCCCTTGATGTCTCCCTCCCTGCCCTCCCCCTCCCCTTGATGTCTCCCTCCCTGTCCCCCTGCCCTCCCCCTCCCCCTCCCCTTGATGTCTCCCTCCCTGTCCCCTTGCCCACCCCCTCCCCTTGATGTCTCTCTCTCCATCCGGCCATCATACCCCATCCCCATTTGTCTCCCATGTATGTGTGTGTGTATCAGTGAGAGTGGTGAGTGAGAAAGTGAGTGAGTGAGAGTGGTGAGTGA
>JAGKTI010034591.1:0-11427 GCA_018397915.1 Birgus latro | reverse complement strand
TATGACAGGAAAAAAAAAGAGAAATTTTACTGTGTAACAATGTTAGGCATGAGCTGGGATGCTGGAGACGAGAGAGGAGAGCGTGACGTCATCACCAAGGAGCTGGCGCGTTTTCTTTCGCTCCCGGGCGGCCCGTGAATAGACATTGTATTCTATGGATACTGTGAAAGAAGACCTCTCATACTGAAAGGGTTCATGTCACCCCTTCAGCATGACAAGTCTCCACTAACCTAAATAAAATCAACTGGGGGTAACAAGAAAAACTGAAAGATGTCTTTGTAGTGAAGGGGTTAAAAGTGTTCACAGAAGCTGCAGTGACAAACACCAAAATAACAGCATTTCACAAGCTGTCTCATCATTATTAACCTCTTCAATATGGTGACATGTTTTGATTCTTGCCAACACCACTTATTTTATTCAGTAATGACAAGCCTTTAACCCCTGAATAAAATAGTATGTCAGCATGAATAAATAAAATGTCATTAGACTGATGGTGTTAGAATGTAACCATGAGGGAGAAGGCAAGCTCCTGTATTACATTTACGATTATTTCTGAAGAACATCATGAAAATCTCTGTTACTAATACATTAATTTCTGAAGCATAATGTACCAATAAATGTATGTTAGCTTCTCAAAAACGTACTGAAAATCTCTACTGCTGATGCTAATATACTACACCGAAGTACTTAAAGAAAATCACTAGTGCTGTTCAATATACGTGCGCTGTTAAATGTGCAATAATAATTCCTGGTGCTGTTGTATGTTAACTTCTGAAAACCATAATGAAAATTGCTGGTACTGTTCAATATATGTTAACTAATCAAGCACATAATGAAAGTCTTACATTAATTTCTGAAGTATGTACAATAATGAAAATCTCTACTTTGTAATTAAAAAAACTGTACTGTACTGAACATCTATGACTGCAAAACAATGTGTAATGTAGGATGCAGGCTGATAAAAGATGACTGCCACAGGCATCCCATAAGTGTCCATTTACAGAGCTTGCCTTCCCTCTTTCTGATTGCATTTTAACTCCATCAATCCAATGACATTTTATATATTATTCTTGCCGCTTCCAGACTTTTAATATATTTTTTGGGAGAAATTAATATGTTTATGGAGCCTTCAAAGCTCCATCACTAATGACTATATCACCAAAGTTAATTAAAAAATTCAATAAAATAGTCTGGAGGCTGCAAGAATGAAATACAGTTGCTTCCCGACTTACCAACTAAACTGGAATTAAAAAATGGTCTGTTATACTCTCAAAGTTGAAATAAGCTTAACTAGGATCAAGCTTTGGTCTATTATGCAAAGTCAAAGTTGATATGAGCTTAATTGCTACTCGTCAAAGCAGAAATGAGCTTTACAAGATTTGAACTGCTATGCAATGTCAAAGTAAAAATGAGCATAATTGGTCTGTTACTCAAATGAACTGAACTCAAATGAAGAACTGGTCTGTTAAGTCAAAGCTGATACAAACTTAACTGAGATCAAGAATTGGTCTGTTACTCTCAAAGTTGAAATACACTGAACTGGGATCAAGAATTGGTCTGTTGCTCAATATTTTTTGTCTTTAGTCTTGCTTAAAATCAAAGGCAAAATGAGCTAAACAGGGATCATGAATTAGTCTATTATGCGAAGTCAAAATGAGCTGACATGAACTTAACTGAGATGAGCTAAACTGGTTTCATCAATCAGTCTATTATGCAAAATCAGTCAAAATGAGCTTAACTGCGATTGCAAATTAGTCTATTATGCAAAGTCAAAATGAGCTTAAATGGGATTGCAAATTGGTCTATTATTCAAAATATCAAAGTTGAAATTCACTAATACTACAGGTGAAGCCAAATATAAATTTACTTATACTGTATGTGATGCCAGATATTTAAAATCATTACTAAAAACACTGATGACTCTGTAAGTACTCTATGCGGTTTGTTGTAGTACTGTAATGTATTACTGATATTACAATTCTATAGTGTAATGTGTATCCACTGCAAAAATATCAATAAATGCTTCTCAAAATATGTTCGTAAGCACGGACCACAATAGTATCGTCATCCAAAACTTTTCATATCTGTAAAGTTCGTAAGCACAGACCATAAAAATATTTAAGGCTTCTCTAAAAATGCTCACCTCTATACAAGGTCGTAAGCACAGCCTACAAAAATATCAATAACTGCTTCCCCAGAAAGGGTTCGTATCTTAAGTTCGTAAGCACAGACCACAAAATAATCTCAAGAAAGGGTTCACATCTATAAATGCTACTCAACCCAGACCATAAAAATATTACTAATCATAAAAAGTGTTGGTAATAAAGTTGGTAAGGTGGGCAGCAACTGTACATGTCACCATAACATGAAGAGGTTAATAAGAATATATCCCTATGTCTCCCCAGTGTGACTCCCAATCAGTTATGCTATACAGGACTTCAAGAATAATTACCCATAAATTACTTCTATTAATATGGAGGGTTACTGATTACTCCTCTTAATATTCACTGTTTTAAATGATAATATTCTGATGCAAATTTATACAGAGCAATTCCTTGTCATAATTCTCATCTATGTTGCAAAATATCTCAACTTTGGCTATATTTGTGAGAAACTGGCAATTTAGCTTTCTATATGCACTTGTGGAATTTTAACAAGCTTGTATTTAATTAGAGAGAAGAATAAAGAAGAAAATGTCTAAAGTATGGCAACTTAGCATTCTACAGATACACAGGGAATCTTAGCCGTCTATACTTCCTTATGCAATTGTAACAGCCTTATATATCTCAAATTTACTGAGGATCTGATTATGATTTAATTACCAAAAAGCACTAAAAAGGCTACTTGTAATTTAACAATATTGATAAAAATGAGTCTTTGTTACAAGGAACTCTAATGTTACTTTCTTACAGTAGTAGTAGTAGTTGCCTTTATTCACTGTAGACTTTAGATACAACTGAGACCTATTAAAGGACACCTGAGATTAAAGAGCTCTGGTATTATTTATTAAGAGCTTTATATAGTAAGAAATGAGACTTATGACAAGCAATTTCTGTAAGCTGTACTTCCTCCATTTATTACTGATAAGTATTAACCAATTAATTCTGAAGTTACTATTCTTCTATTAACTTATTTACTGTTATTTCATTTACTTCCTGGTGTTATCATTTATTACCATTACTCTACTTATTTATATAGTAACCAAGGAGACTCATCACAAGGAATTTCCATCTCTTATCCTTCCATTAATTATTTTTTCTTAATTATTTACAAGACTCATCACAAGGAATTTCCATTACTTATCCTTCCTCTATTTATTACTATTTTATATTGTTTCTATGGAGTTTATTTAGTAACCAAGGAGACTCATCACAAGTAATGTCCATCTGTTATCCTTGTTGCATAACTGATTGGTAGTCTGGGGTCAGGGTGTCCCTAACATTAACCACTTTAAGCACAGCAGTGATTTTATATGTACTCTTGCTGCCTTCATACAAATTTACTCACTTCAGAGGCTTTATCAGACTAGACGAATTAGTTTTGTAAAAAATATGCTGAAAAACTGAGTCAAAATCTGTTGCCGCCTTTTGAACTGAAAGACTAGTGATATAAGTAACACTGAAAGTTTAAGTCATCAAAAACTGTGACTGCTTTTTGAGCTGAGAGACTTTATCATGCTGTGTTGGACGATTTAGGGCCATACGCGATATACTGAAAAATTACGTTAAAATCTGTACAAGTTATGCACAAAGAAGCTACAGTGAAAAATTATGTTAAAATTTGTTGGTGCTTTTCAAATTGAGACTTTCAATTCGAGCTAAACACTTATAACAGCTTCATATCATCATCACCATGCCTGCACACACTGGCCCTGGTTACCTAATGGCAGCTCTCCACACTGCTCAATTTCTAGCAGCCTGGTTTCCTGTAAGCCAGCGAAACCATTTACAACGCTGGGTAGTAACCATATAACCAACCCATGTGTGTTTCCTGTGTCAATAAGTGGGTTGGTGGAGGGTTAGTGCCCCTCCCTGTAAAACAGATAACTCAAAAACAAACAGCCAACCCTTATGGGGCATCTGGCTATAGACAGATAATCCCTCTAATCAATTTTATCCTGCTGCTCAGTCTCTAGCAGCCTTTCCAATCAGTCCCTTATCCCTGAGGTCACATCTTTTTCAGTCTGCCTCTTGCAATCCTACCCTTTATACTACCACCCTGATGAGTTAATTTATTTGAAGGCAGCAAGAGTAATAAAATAAAATATCACTGGAATAAAGTGGTTAATACAGAGTAGCACGAGAGTCACTTTATACTGAATACTCTACCAACTCTTACTAATAAAGCAGCAGAACATATAACACTGAATATGCACACACAATAAATACAGTGAAAGGCTAGTATTTAGTAAACCTGCAACCATATAAGCATCACACACTTTTTATTACTTTTATTTTACTATGGACATGTAATCATATCATATTAAACTGAAGTTTTTTTTTTTTTTATAAGGAGGGAGGGGGGGGAGGTAAAGGTGAACAAAGCTCAATCATACTTCATATATTTATTTCCTTTTAATAAATTACAATAATAATAATGTACGTAACGATGTCATAAGCAAAGGGCAATACACACTGAGGAGGAGTGTATCAGTTAACCATTTAAAATATTCTGAGCAAGTGAGAGTATCAGTTGAATATTTCATTCAGGAGTCAGTGGAAAAGATTGGGAAACAAAGGAAAAAACAGGGAGCAGACTGAAAAGATTGGGCGTTGATTGAAAAAATAGGGAGGCGACTGAAAAGATTGGAAGCTGATTGAAAAGATAGGAAGCTGATTGAAAAGATTGGAAGCTGATTGAAAAGATATGGGAGTGTGATGGGAGGTGGGTGCATATATTCTGGGTATGGTACAAGGTGGGGGTGTACACCTTAGCTACTTCACTGTTTATTGTGTGTGCTGGTAAGTGTTAAATGTTCCACTACATCAATTATTACATCCACATACAGTACACCAATTGTGTTTATTACCACCAGTGTCAGCAGCACTTCTTCATGTATAAACTATCCATGTGTAACTATATTAATGTAAGTGTTTGTATCCTGTTTATAAAGGCTCCAGCAGTCTTGTATGTGTCAGCCTTGGTCACCTAATGGCAGCTCTCCATGCTGCTTGATCTCTGACAGCCTCCCTATATGAGAACTATTCTGTGCACAGCATTACCCTGCAAGGGCAGTTGCTTGCCTGTGGCTGATGGGTATGATCAATCAAACAGACTAGGGTAGTATAACAAAATACTAATCTGATACAATTGCTGCCGAACTCTTCCTTCCCCCTTCTCATTCTGTGTCTATCCTCCTCCCTTCTTATTGCTCTCTTATCTTCCTGTCACTTTTTACAGTACTACTCTTCTTTCCACTTCAGGTGGCTCTACACTGAGTGGCAAGCCAATGGTATCCTATAATTCTGGAAATTATTTACAATGCTCAGAGGTAACCATATAACCAAATATTGGGGTGATGTGAAGTCTACTATGGTGTCCTTGTTAAATGAGGAGATGCAATGTGGCTTCCATCTAGGAACCAGATCTCTACACTATTCTACCTCACTGTGGTAAAGTGCTGTCAGCTGCAAGGGAATACTGATGCAATGAACTGGACTGCTTGCCTGTGGTTGATCAGTTACAAAGACAACAGCAAAAATGCCTAAAAAAGGGTTCTAGTACAGTCAAAATTTAGGGTTGTACTAAGGTCACAACAATTCTGGTGTTATAATAAACACAGGTACTGTAGTGTAGGTTTGTATAACTCACTCACTATCACTGCTGTGTGTAAAGTGACTTATGCCCACACTGTGTTATAATAACAGGGCTGGCCTATCAAATTACACAGTTTAACTGGGTGGAAAATGGCCATGCCCCTTACTAGCTTTGAAAACATACCTAAAGAAACGTGTGTGAAATAAGCTTACTAAGAGGTCTGAAGGAAGGAGGTGGAGTGTTTTGGAGAAGGTGGAGAGTCTTGAAGATATAATGGAGGAGTCTTGAAGGAGGCAGAGGAGCCTGAAGGAGCTTTGGAGAAATCTAGAGCACCCTGGAGGCAAGTATGGAGGGTACTTGAATCCTGCAGGAGCCTTCAGAGTCTAAAAGTGGTCCAGGTAGTTTCTGTGGCAGGACATAAAACAATCTGTAAATATAATGACTGTGAGCAAGAAATAAAGAAAAAATAAATAAACTCTATCAACCATTATCCACTCACGATGTAGTGATGCCTACTTCTTCCTTCACCTATTTTTGTGTGCATGTCCTCCTCTCTTCCTATTTCTCCCATCTTTCCTGTCACTTTTTAATACTCTTCTTTCCTTTTCAGGTGGCTTTACATTGAGTGACAAGCCTAATGGTTTCCTGTAAGCCAGGAAACCATTTACAACACTGGGTGGTAACCATATAACCAAATAACAGGGTGATGTGGAGTCTACTATGATGCCCAAGTTAACTGGATGGAGAAATGCAAATGTAGCATCCACCCAAGAACCAAACCTCCACACTTTTCCCCACAACCATCCCAAAATCCATATATCTATCACTCAACCTTTTCTGCCAACTGACTTAAATACCTAATATAAAATTCATCCTCTTTTTTCTCTATCTATCTATTGCCAGACACCTTAATCCCACAAGGAGTGGCCACTAACAAATCGCCTCCATGTCACGACCCTGACCCCTAGCACACATCTCCCCCTTTCACTTTCTTTCCTATCTATAAATTTATGTGGGTGGTGGAGAAGATGCCTTCATGTGGTGGCACTGGTATGACTAGGGGGTGGAGCTGCTTGGTTATACAATGTCCCTCACTGCCCTCCCTATCCCCCATAAGAAGGATGGTGGACTATGGAAGCTTTGGCCTGCAGTTCACAGTTTAAATTTCAAAGGAGCCTGGGACTGCACTACTATATCTATCCATCCATCTATTATACTGTACATCTATCCATCCATCTATTATACTGTACACCCAGAAGTGAAAGTCTCTGGGCAGGGTTTACCTTACTACTCCTACCCCAGTCAGTAGAAACGGGGAGGGGAGTGTCTCTCCATTCCCCCTTCCAACCCCTCCCCTTGGAAAGACTAAACTACCAGCCCCCCTCCCCCTCCACATCCCTCCCTTACCCCAGACTTAAGGAAAACTCCTATTCGAAACCTTGTAACTCCACGAGTTCAGAATAGAATAGCCTCACAATGAGGCTAAAAGTCAGTAAGTAGTGATTAATAAACATTGCATAGGCAGAAAATCTTGGTTTTATTTTAATATTATAAATGTAAATTTATCTTATATCTATCTGTTGCTCATCAGCAACACACACACACACACACACACACACACACACACACACACACACACACCGATTTGTGTGTAATAACTATTAATGCCCCAGTTTTGACTTAATTGATATTACAGATATCATGTGCTCTTCTCGTTATATTAATAATTATATTCGTTCCAGCACTCCGCACAATTTGCATCGCATTTTAAGCTAATTACTAATTAACAGGCTAGACATAATTTCAAGATGTTTACTCATACATTGTATGTGGTCAAAATAATAAACGTTGAAGATGAGGTTCTAAGTGTAATAGATTTCCATTTCAAATAATTCATATGAGGTTCAGTTCTTGGTCAGGCTATTTGATGTTATATATTATCGGGCGTTGTTTCATACCTTCATATCTATACCTATCATTCAAAGCTTCATTTCGGAGTTTAGCTTGACATTCCACAGGCATACGAAGGTGATTTCAATACGACACGACAAGGATGTGGATCACTTAAACGTCAGCGGTTGTGAAGGTAAGACTGTGAGCTTGTATATGGAGAGTTTTATCCTATGAGTTAACTGTAAGTGTTTATATACCCTGAGGAAAACTATTTCGATGACTATAGTTAATAAGGAAGTTTTGAGCTTTGACCGTTATTGCTCAAACAAAAATCTTTCATTATCATAATGTATAAGATGATTACAAAACCGTTCAAAAACATTTGTTTCATCTTTCCGTCAAAAAATGTATAACGTAGTAGGTGCTAGATACGATTAATATATGGCAATAATGATATCCATCACATAACAAAACCAGCAACAGGTTTACTTCACCTTTAATAACTTCTTATCTTACATGAACAGCTTAAGCTATCACTACACCCAATTCCCTTAAGCCAGACACCTGAGATAAATGAAATGACGGTCGTGAGTGGCTGATATAAAACAATGTGGATCGAAAGCTGGTTGTTGACAAATAGATGTCATTTTGGTTACCGAGATTTACTGGACACTTACTGAATACTGCGAGACTCCAAAAAGCACAACCTAACTTCAGCACCATTTTATCTCGTGTACTTTTATTTCAGATTTTTCCCCGTGTCAGTAATACATACTTTAAACGATAATACATTACCTAACCAAGCAATATACTGTATGTTTCGTGTCACCGTATATTTTCCTCAAGAAATGACTGATAAATTTTTCGACTGGGACGAAACTACCTGTATATGAAACCAGACTGTGATTACTGGATCATTCAGGAATAACATTGCGATTACTGGAACACACATGAATAACATTAACTATTAACACCTCTGATTTTCTTTTAGAATAGAAAATGTTTCTCATCTTTAAGATATACGTTACATCCACTGAATATCCCAGCAATCGGGAAAAAAATCCCATTTTATTATCCCATTATATTATACATTAACTTTAATACCGTAAGTAAATAATCCTGGGTTGAAAGTCCTAACTCATACAAGAAATTATTGTAGTGTATAAAATGATTAATCTTTCAGTATGGTTGACTGAAATGGCACTACTTCAGATTAAGGTGAAAAAAATAGTAATTAATTAAGGGCCTATAGACGTTCTCAGTCCGTCAAATGACAACCCACAGATACTTCCTAGGTTTTAAAGCCATAATACAGCTAGAATAATATATAAACCAGTCCCACGTATTGAAAAGGTTCGGTGATATTGTGAAGATATGGTGCTTAATGCTACTGTATCCGCCTACAATGGCGGAGGTAATCACTTTAGTCACCTGAACTGAGCCACATCTTCCTCGTCTTGCATCATATCGGCCCACACAAATTTCATCGCAATCCATTCATAACTGTGCGAGATAGCCGTGCGCTCTACTGCTCAGCTTAATTTGAATAGTTTTTCCTCAGCTAAAATTGATGTCCTAATATTTTTTCCCTAAAAACTTCACACACTAAAATGGATATTTCGTAAGCGGATATGTTATTATCAGTTATTGAAATAAAATAAACAATAATTTTACTCAGTATGGTAATAAGTGTAGGTTACAGTTACCTAGGCTAACAATGATTGTTAATGAATGAAACTGTATGCGTGAGTATATTGTGACTGACCATTTATACTAATATTGTCACAAGGACTAAGAAAAATAAAAGCATTAATATTTTACATCTGTTACCATAATTTGCAGATATGTGAGAATTTGCATTTTATTACTGATGCATATTATACTATATATATTAAAAGTAACAGACTAGTATAGTAAATGTGCTTCTTTTGCATATTGCAATATTTCCAGGTCCTCATGACTAATTTTCATTTGCTATATATTTTGTATTTAATTCTTTTTCATAGTAAACGATATTTTCCCTCCATGATAAATTATATTTTACCCTGTTTATTAGGTTCAGACATGGATGGAAGGGGACGTGATCGGCGACGTTACACACCACGCACATGGGCTAATAGGCCTGAGATTATAGCACCTGGGGCAATGATGGTTGGCTTAAGGAAGGCTGGATTATCTGTCTCTGCAGTAGCACGTGAAATGGATGTATCTCGAACAACAGCACAGTTGTGGTTGCATCGCTTTGAACAGGAGGGCCACGTGAAGACAAAGCCATGATCAGGTCGTCCAAGAGTGCTTTTGACAGAGGAAGATGAAAGGATACTGGAGGAAATGAGAGCTCACCCAAAATCAAGTAGTACGGATGTAACCAGACATTTGAATCTGCCATGTCATCCCTCTACTACACGAAGACGCATCAAGAAAGGCGGCTTAGACTGTTATGTGCCAGCAAAGAAAGAAACTTTAACTGAAGCAAACCGAGAAGGACGCTTGAGATTCGCCGAAGAATATATTCACCGTGATCTTAATTTTTGGAGAAAGGTTATCTTTTTGGACGAAAAGACTTTCACTTCTGTAGAATCACCTGAGCGTGTGTGTTGGCGGCATCGGAACACGCGCTACCAGTGTGAGCACATCTCTGAACGCACAAGGAGTGGAAGGGTATCTGTGGCTCTGCACGGCTGGATGTGGTATGGCGGGCCTGGCGAGTTGGTGACTATTGATGGTCATTTGAATAGTGAGGAGTATATAAACATCCTAGAAACGTCACTCCTGCCTTCGGTTAGAATGTATGCCATTCCCGACCCAAACCCAATATATATGGTGCACGACCGATCCCCCGTCCATACTAGCAGAGCAGTCAGAGATTGGTTTGCTCGTCACCCCGAGATAATAGCGACTGACTGGCCGTCGAAAGGATGTGACTGTAACCCCATTGAAAACCTGTGGGGGATAATGGTAAACGAGTGGGGGGTAGAAGAGAAAACCAGAGCGTCAGTCGAGAGGAAAGCCAGAGAAGTATGGGAGGGGATAAGAGTGACACCTGATATATGCAGCAAGCTGGTTGATTCGATGCAGACTCGACTGCAGGAGGTACTAGAAGCTGAAGGAGGGTGGACAAGATTCTAGGAGCAAATATATGTAAACTATGTTTTACAGAGCTTTGGAGCAAATGTGAATGTGGTAATGATGGGGGATCTGAATGCTAGAGTGGGAAATGTAGCAGTTGAAGGTGTAGTTGGTATGCATGGTGTGCCTGGAAGAAATGAAAATGGGGAACGAATGATAGGTGTGTGTGTTGAGCGAGAGATGGTGATTGGGAATACCTTGTTTGAGAAGAAAGATATTTATAAGTATACATGGGTGAGACAGGAGGGTGGAAGGGTTGTTGACAGAGCATTGATGGACTATGTGGTTGTTTCCAGGAATGTAATAGGAAGATTGTTGGATGTGAGAGTTTTGAGAGGGGAGGGTGGAGGTATGTCTGACCACTACCTGGTGGAGGGAAAGTTGAGAGTAGGTAAGAGATGGGTGAGAGCTAGAAGAGTTAGGTGTGGCAGGTAGGTTTTGAAAGTGAGTGAGTTGGATAAAAGAGAGAAAATGATAGAGTATCAGGAGAAATTGAGAGATCAGTGGAATGCAGTGAAAGGTCAGGAGAGTGGCAGTGTGGAGGAGGAATGGCAGTTGTTTAAGAGTGCTGTGGTGGGGCATGCAGAAGAGGTGTGTGGTGTGAGACGAATGGGTGGTGGTGTAAGGAAGGGAAGTGAATGGTGGTGC
>JAGKTI010034590.1:0-11427 GCA_018397915.1 Birgus latro | reverse complement strand
GTGTACTGTTTTAAGTTGGTGGTGGTGACATTATTAGTTTATTAAAGTGTTACGTTTTTACCCCCTTTTATATTCCCTATACTTCTCCCCTCACTGGGTCCTCTTGACTGATGACTGCATATTCTATTTTCTTTAAGAACCTCACTTTTTGTTATGATTTAGAGTCCCTGGACCCACATTTCAGTTGAAATCGTAACAATTGGCGACCGTGACAGGATCTTCCATCAGTCAATCCCCTCCCCAATGTCCCGTAGTAATCTCATCGAGTACAGGTCGCTATCGCACCAGTAACCTAATGTCTTCTACAGTTCAGTTGTATGTTGTTAGTGATCAGTAAGTGTATTGCAAATTCTTTGTCATGGGTGTCAATAGGGTTTACCTATTCTTATATACTTGACTAGTATATAAACCCTATTCAGTAAGGGAGGAATCCGGACAGTATAGCGAACCCTTACCTAGGAAGTGTTTGTGACTCCACATACTTGGTTTGCGCTGCCAGGTGGGTTATTAAGTACTTCCATCCTTCACCACTGTGGATTTAGTGGTCGTTGGTGTCCTGTCTCACTTGAAATTGTGTCTAATCCGGATCTTAGAAATACACTTTAATCCTTTCCTTTTTCTTCTTTGCTCATTTTTGAGGCTCCAACATCACGAGTGTATTTGTTCAGGCAATTACCTTGTTATCACTGTCACGTCCCCTTCGCCTGGATTTTGCTCTCATCATTCATTCCCTCAAGGTTTGAATCATTCCAGTTTACGGAATCTATACTTTTGCATATCTTTATCCTATTTACTTAATACCCAGTTCATCGTGGCCGCCAGTCAGTTTATAGCAGGAGAATCCTTGGAAAATCCCACGGTGGACAAATTGGAACACCCTAATATCAAGAAAGAGGATTGGAAAACTATCGCTAGGCAATTTGAAGTTCCTTTCACCTCTCAAATGACTAAAGATGTCCTAAAGAACACTAATAGAAAATTTGACTACTGCAGGGGTTTTAGAGCCCGATGCCATAAATGGACTGACTCCTATGATGTGCTTTCTAGAAACTCATGAAAAGATGAAGTCCTTCCATAAGACTAAAAAGAAACTAAGATCTTTTTTTCCAGGAGATAAAGTGCTGATATTTCTTCCTATTCCTGGCCACCCTTTAAAGAGTAAATTCAGTGGTCCCTACACTATCAATCATAAACTTTCAGATTTAAACTACATTGTGGACACTCCTGATCGCCGTAAGAAGACTCGGTTAGTTCACATGAACCTCATAAAATGTTATGTGGATAGGACAGCTGCGGAGGACTATAAGCCGGTAATATCTGAAACACCTACTCCTGTGTTGAAGTACAACACATCCCTGGGTATTGAGTCGAAGTCAGTCTCGTCAAGGTCATCTCTCAATGAAGTAAACTATGGAGAGTCAGCTCTTTCCCTCTGCCCTGGTAAACCAAAAAATAGTGAAATATTAAACTCATGGAATTCGCACTTCTCCCATTTAACCCAGTCACAAAGAGATGATATCAGGGATCTCCTGTCATGCTACCCCTCAGTAACGTCTGACCTTCCAGGGTACTGTAACCTTCTTGAACACGATATTGTCCTTTTAACAGATGATGTAAAACCCATAAGGCAATCTGCTTATCGTTTCCTCCCCCCTAAAGAAACCCATAATGAAAAAGGAAGTCCAATTCCTGATAGATAATAGCCTGGCTAAACCTAGTGTCTCCCCTTGTGCTTCCCCTTGTTTTCTTACCCCTAAACCTGACTACACATGATCCTGGCACGTCAAGTGAATGCTACTACCATCATCTGTGTCAATGATCCATATGACCACGCTGAGTCCATCAAATATGATGAGCGTGATTTGCGCATCCAGGCTCAAGGTCATATTCCCAATGTCTTCATGAAGTCCAATGACCAGTTTCCCTCAGCCTATGAGTTCAAAACCATTCTTTGCAGTGCTAGCAACAAGGGGCGTATGCAGATCCTGATCAAGGCTCGGTTCTCTGAAATTTCCCAGTCAGTCAACCAGGAGCTGCTTTACTTAGGTGGTGAGGAGTGTGTGAGCCTTTCATCTGGCAATGCTAGAGATGACCTGAGCTTCAATCAGTGTGAAGCTGACACCATCATGCTATCATTCTATGCAGCTCTGAGGACATCTGGCTACATTGACCCCGTGGTCATGGATGCAGAGAACACAGATGTGTACATCCACGCAGCTGCCATTTCACATGATCTCCCTGGCATTATCTGCATCAAGAAAAAGAAAGAGCTGCTTTTCTGCAGAGGCATGTGTACTGATGAAGACATTGCCAAATGCCTTATCCAATTCCATGTCATGACTGGTCGTGATGCCAACAGCTGCTTTTATGGCCATGGCAAGAAGTCCCTGTATGAGAAGACTGAGAAGTGCAGTGAAGCACGTCGTCTCCTCTTAAAGTCTGGGGAGAGCCTTCCCTTGAAAGAGGATGTCCTAGGTGACCTCAAGTCCTATGTCATCTGCTACATGTATGGTGATCTACAGAGTCCTTCTCTGGACATGACACGTGCAGCTAAGTGGAAAAAGCAGAAGGAATCCCTGTTACACCTGCCTCCTGATGATGTACAGTCTGAAGCAGCACATAATGCGTGCTAACATCTTTGCCTACATTCAGCACCACTCGGAGCGGAGAAAACATCCCTCCCCTATCGGTCATGGCTGGGAACTGGTCAATGGCTGCTGTAGACCAGTTCGTCACACACAACGTGCCCTTCCCCTTCCACTCTCAGTGCCCTCACCTCCGCAGGCTGATAGCGATTCTGACTCAGAGACTGAGTCTGACAGATCCGATGAGCTTCATCCTGAATTAGACGTCTCCTCAGATGAATCTGACTGAATGTAAAGTGCCTGGGTGTTTCTCCATTCAATTTCCTCTCATGGACAAATGTTTAATGATCATACATTAAATGTATTACTCAGAATATATGTTCACAGTAAAGAAAATGCATTTATGTTGCTTTAAATGGCAGCCATCTGGGATTTTGTCATCAAAGAGACCTGTTATCACAAAAACAACATCGGAAATGGATCCCTTGCCCTCAATATAGCTCAAAAAGAGGAATTATTGAGGTATTTAGACCCTTTTATTAAAAAGTTATTTTCCAATATGGTCGCCGCCGGATATTTTGGATTTCCCGCTCTCCTGAAGTGTGCCCGGATTTCCCGCTCTCCTGAAGTGTGCCCGGATTTCCCAGACCAGCATGGGGGCTTATTTAGTGGCAAATACATTAAAGTCCCAAAATCAGCCATAAAACTTTACTTGCCAGAGGTTGATCACGGGACTTGGGTTATTGACCCTAGTAAATATAGTAATGGCAATGGGTAACAAGATGCTTTGAATAGACTCTTCAGTAGTAGAGGTAAGGATCTGCCTTTTTCTCTTTAAAGGTGTTTGTTTTAAAACAATCTCTCGAATTACAGAATGGTGTGGAAGAAGCTTTCTTATTACCTTTGTATCTCTTGTTAAGTATTTCTTAAAAAACTTGCAAATATCTCTGATAAGCAGTCTAAATCCGGTTTGCGACATCTAGAAATTAATTTCCTTATCAGCTTTGGTTTGGTTTCTTTCAGAAACTGAATAAATTCACGATGGCGGGAGATCAGTGGTTTTCTGGATCTCCGAGGCATCTACCCACTCGTGAAAATCGATCTGGATATGATTTCCAGTGAATATAATACTGCAAAGAGCCGTCCTTCTTTTTCCGTCTCTTTAATATTTCAATGGGGTAGGTTTCTGGGGCTAAAGTAGGGATTATTTCTTCTTTATAGAATGTTCCCTTGATTGCTTCTCCACCCCAGTCTTCCAGCTCATAGGGATAAATTACTGACTTACTCCTGTGTATTTTAGTAATGCGAAATATATCTTATGTATTCTGTATAGTAAATCCTTTTGCAAAGTTCTTACTCCTGGATGAAGTCACTATTCGTATTAAGTCCCCCACAGCCAAGTCTGAACTAACTGTTTTTTTTACGTTTTATACATTAATGTAAACTGCTTTCGCTAGTCTCTGGGGTCTGTTAGCTTGTAAATTCCACTAGGTGTCTTGCCCTTCAAGCCTCAATGAGAGGTGAGATTGTAAGAGCTTACCAGCGTACTTAGTATGGGCAGGTAGGTTAAAATGTTGTATGCAGTTAAATACCGATAAATTGTGTGTTTCAGAGTCCTCATGGCACATTCACAGAGACTAGCCTTTGTCTCTTGTGAGTAAACACTATACGGAGTAATATTCTTCCTCTTGAAGTAAGATTCCAGTGTTTTGTTATAAAATTCTGTCCCCCTATCTGTGAATAGTCTTGAGTAACCCTGTGTTTCTGCTTTACTTAAAATGACTGAAAGAGCGTTCGTTACAGTAGCCCCAGTTTTTTGTTGAATAGGATGGTCAAACATGAAACGTGAGAAGACATCTGCACATACCAGTAAATACTGTACACCGTTATTTTCCTCCCGTAAGTGCCTCAGATCAGCCACGTCACATGCCAGAGTAATGCCGGGTCCTCCTGCTACAATGTTTTGTCGGGGGAATCTTTCTTTGTAATTTATGTAGAACCTTTCAAAAATTTCCTTACATCTGTTTTAGTCACTAAAGTGTTTATTTTTTGGGCAGCTTGATATCAATTTTCAATATTACCCAAGGATGCAGATGATGTAGGATCATAGTATATGTTTCAAAGTAAGCTATTAATATCCATAGGTATAGACAACTTCACAAGGAGGCTCTCCAACAATGTTTGACCTAAACTGCAGTTGTCGGGGAGTTTTTAACCCCTTAACCGCGGGTCGTCACTTTCGTGACGGTCGGGTGCAATGGATCATACCACGGAGTGTTATTTTTAATTCCCCCCGGCTTTCAAGTGTTACTTGAGTAACTGTGTTATTTTTAATTCCCCCGGGCTTTCAAGTGGTGACTTGTATCATCTATCAGCACTGCCAATGTCCAACAATAGTCAGAGCTGCTAATGTCATCAGTACTCCCATCCATTGTTGACAATTTAGCCATTTTCCCCCATTCTAGACTTCCATTCCCTGCCTCCCCTCCATTACCCTCTCGTGACATCTGCTCAGCCGCTCTGCGCTAAGTAAATCTTCACCGGATTTTTCCACTGTTTTCATCCATTGAAATTTCCCCTATGCCCTATTCTTATACAAAATAATATATACTGTATATATAAATATATATATATATAATAAGGTAATTGATAGTGCCATACACCTGGAATTGGCTAATTATCACTTAGCAACATCCAACCTGCACTCGTTCACTAATTTCCTCTGCTTTCTTTTCCCATGAAATATGCCGTATGACCTACTTTCTTAATATAAATGTATATAAGAAAGGAAGGGAGAAGCCTGAGTGGTATTTATATTCACCTGGAACTACCTAATTTATATGTATTGTGTAATTTCCTACGACTTGTCTCTTAGCATATACATTAGCAGCTGACATTTTCAACTCTTTGCTAATGAGATACAACCAGTTCGCTCTCGTCCTTCTCGGTTAAATGATGCCCATCTATTTCTGCCGCTTTTGCGCCTATTATAAAAGGCCCTGTGACCTCTACCCCTATTATACATCGTGTGGGAAGCGGTAAAGGACTGTAGATATATACAAGTGTAATAAAGTACTAGAAATAATAAAGTGTGAGTGTGTACATGAGTAAGAAATGACATTACACAAGCGGCGAATTAGCGGGAGTGGGAGGCTCGTACGCGCTCGTATTTTACATTGCTTTCACAGTGTGTTTTTTTTTAGTATGGATTCCGAACCATTTGGAAATCATTGAATAGTGTTTCTAGTGATAATATCTGGCAGTGGTATTCAGATTAGGGGATGTCAGGAAGTGTAAAGTGGAGACTTAGTTACCCAACTTCAGAAGTCTCCACAAGTCCTACGGTAGTCGACGAGTCCTAACAAAAACATCCCAGGTGAAAGCTGAAGATATGTGGCATAAGCATATTTAATTATGATATTCTAGGACTAATAACTGATTTTTGGGAAATATTTTAAAAATGTCAGTCGGAGCGCGAATATCCCCACGTGAATGGCACGGAAAACCTCCAACAACCCCGCTGTGTAGGGGTTAAAGATAAATAAATTGGTAATTACCCATAAAGTTTATTGATAACGGCTTGCCTGTATATCTCAAGACTATCTGCCACAATGTTGTTTGCCAAATATCTGACGAGCTAAACATTTCATCTGACCCAAGTCACGCATGCGTAGTTGTAAAAGATACGTGGCATTAAGGGATACGTCACGAGAAACGGGACCTCTCACAAAAAGGTTTTGAGATATTAATACAACACTCAGGTTTGAATGACGTCTCTTGATGAAGGCTTCAGCTACAGTCTGACTTTGCATTGCCCTTAAATATAAATCATCTAATATGAGTGGTAATTTTCCCTGTGGCGTTGAGTGTACTAAAGTGTCTATTATATCTTTGTGCACAGAAACTTTACGACCAATGACGATCATCTTGAAGAGGGTGATAGCTTACACCACAGATAAATATTTCTGAAAACTTTTCTGCATAGTATTTAATGAGTATAGATATCAGTACGGTTTTTCCTGAGTTTGAAAACCCAGCTGCAATAATTGTGGCAAGATCACGAAATGTATCTGTATGTTCTGATATATAAACGTTCTCCTTGGTGTTTAACCATACACTGAAAGAAAACTAAAATGTCCTCACCTAATAAATAAAACATGAACACAGCAGACACTTTATTTACAAATTATCAGTAAAGGTTTTTAGTACAGTATATACAGAATATATGATTTGCATACGAAATATATATGAAACGAAAGTTACAAACACCCACATAGACATAAAGTAGCTTCTCTATCTAGGAAAGGTCTTTAAGCACACTGCAAGAAAACTGTAATGTCCTCACCTAATAAATGAAACATGAACACTGAAGACACTTATTAACAAATTATCAGTAAAAGTATATACAGTAGGATTTGCAAACAAATTATGAAAAAGAATAATACAAACACCCATATAAATCATGAAGTATTTGAAATATTTACCATTTTTCTTTTTCCTTGGTTTGTCATATAACACTGGGCCTTATTTTTGCTTGCATGGGAAATACTGTTGGGTAATGGGGATGAGTCGTTAGCCACACAGAGATGGAAGTTCCTTCCCATCTTTCTTCTTCTTCTTCTTCTTCTTTTTCTTGCCCTCTTTTTACTTGAATGTTATTAGCCAAAGGATGCCCATAGCTGACTGACTGAGTAGGGGACAAATAATAACGTTTATCTTCAAAGTCACTCAACCATCTCATGTTTACTGACAGCGGGGTGATCTGTCCCTGTCGGTTAGAAATACTGGTGGCTCTAATTTAATGAATCTTATTGGGCCCTAGAAGAGTGTCTTTGTATTCTTGATGTTTAAGTTTTTTACAGTCATAACTAGGAATACCCTTACCGGTTATCATCTCTGTACCTGACCGCAAGAGTAAGGAGTATAATTTTGGCTTCAGACAACATGCTTCAGCTATCAGTTTCTCCCCTACCTCACTTTTTAACAGACTCAAGTGTCCTTTACGTGCATCACTGTACAAAGGATGCTGGGGACTGAAATTAGATGTATCTATCCAGTCCACAAGAGGATACCTTTGTAATTCAGTGAATATATCTTCACATTCAAGTGAAATACAAAACTGTCTGTATCTGAGTACACCGCTTTTACTCTTTCCCCACAGTGCTTTGTGAGAGCATCATACCAAAAATGATACATCTTCACCTTGGCCAACTCAAGAATTTGAAATCCCACAAACTGGGGTTGAGACGGTTCTATTTTGGGAGACTAAGAGATTGTTATTACTCATTTTTCTTTTAAGGGTATCACCCTTCTAAAGAAAGGATTCCTAACACTTTTTAGGAACTCTTTCCTCTTTCGACAAACTTTAGTTTTTGGTGGCATATCTCTGGGGATTGACATTAGCTTGTACATAGCTTTTTTGTCCTTAGCTGAGGCATTATTTCATAGTTGAATGTTTCTTTCTATATAATTTTTTAAATATGGTTCCTGTCTAAAAATGAACACTGAGATCATTCTAGCTAATCTCAGACCATGAATCATACTGTATATAACTGCAGCAAAGGTAGAGATATCAGATAGTTGTACTTTGTTGAGTGAGAAGCTACAAGTTTTTGATGAAAATTAGGATATTTCTACCTTCCTTTTGTAATAGCTGTTTAGAATAGGGTGAAAGACCATCACGAGTAATGTTTTTTTGCTCTAAGCCTAGAGGAAAATCATCTGTTAACTGAGCAACTTCAGCAGACACTGGTGGAGTGTTACACAGAACCCAGTACCCATACATACCGTCAGTAGGTTGCCTTTCTATTCCCTTATCAATAAATGTTTTCATCTCACTGTCACTAAGCTTCTTTATATCACCAGTGGGAAGCAGTTCTGTCATCACATAGGCATAGAGTGAATTAGTCATAATAACGTAAAAAAAAATGAAATATCCTTTGTGGGATCGAAAATAGGGTTGGTGAAGTTGTTATTAGCTCTTGTGAATCGGCGAACAACCGTTGTGAAACCACCTCGGATGTTATTCTGAATGAGGTGAATCAAAGCGCTATCACTGATGAGTTGAACTTTTATTTTTGAAGATTTCAGCCGGCTATCGAAGCTGAATGAAGGAAGGGAGACATAATTAACTATATCTAAATGGTATTGTTGCTGCAAAGTTCTACGCCAGTTTGTGAACGTATCAGCTAGTAGATCACAGTATACTTTAAGATACAGCTTGAGATAGTCCTTCACACTTGAGCAACCTGCCATTGACCATATTTTTAAAGCATGATCATACTCTTTCTCTGTAATGCTGCTTCCTTTTAATGAACTGTAAAACGCATCGATGGGTGGTAAGCTGTGATCTTCAAGCTTATCAATCTCAGAAAGATATTCTTATGGAAATACTTGCTTCCCAGAAATTAGCATTTCTTTTAAGGAATCATCTATTTCCAACAGCATTTCCTTAGTGAATCTGAGAGAATTTCTAGACTAAATGTGTACCTTAGCCACATCAGCAAGACTCCCATTCATAAAGCCAGAACTATCGATGAATCTCAGCTTGCCAATATCAACCTTAAAAAACTTAAGGGCGTGTTTGCAAAGCAGGTTAATGGAGAAGTCTTGGTTCATTTCCTTAATAACTAACCCTAAATCATATGACATATTATGAGCTATGGTAATTAGTCTATTAGAGTTATCTTATATTTGCATATTACATTTCCTGCACAGAACCCCTACATAATTGTTAAAGTGCCTATGATGGAGACGGTGTCTGTGTTTATCACTACCGTTAACAAATGCTGACTCACATAATTAACACATATTTTGCCTTTGAAAATTTTCGTAATCCTCATCTATCATTTGGATGGGAAATTTGTGGTGACTTTGTAAATGCTCATAAGAGAGGGTTACTTTATGTATGAAATGTGTGGCTGCATCGGGTCCAACATATGTATATGAATCCACTAAATTATCATCTCTATCCACAATGATATAGGCATATGCAATAGCGTGATGTGTGATGACAATATGATCCTTATCATCACCATCCTTCAGCTGGGCTTCAAAATCATAGAAGCACACAAAATCAGGGGACACTGTTTTCCACCAATTTTTAAATTTAATGGTGGAACCTGGCTCAGGAATTACTTCTTTCTGTCGAGAGCAGCAGTACTGAGAATGTGAAACCTTCTCCTCCTTCCCAGTAAATTCCGAAAAGCACATTTCACAGAAGAAGCGACTCAGGTTGACGTTTATGTAGAAAAGCCTGAAGAAATTTCTTTTAATATTTTATCAGGCAACAGTATTTGTTGTCTAATAAAAGTAAATTTACTTTGTCCTCATACTTCTTGCTCCCTATTCTGACTATAGCCAATTCGTAGGGATGTTTATCATTCAAGCTATAAATATTAATACTTAATTATGAGTTTCTAACTGATCAAGGGAGTACCAAGAAATCTCTTTTCCTCGAGGAATCTTTATCAAAGTACTACATTTTTCACATGAATCCAATCGACGTTGCATATCCCTCCATATATTATGGATAGAAAATGTCTTATGAGCGGCCCAGCACTGTAATATACAAGCATCTTTATCCATTCCTGTTAAAGGTCGAGGATTAAATATCTGCTGCCTTCCCTTTACTCCAGTGGGGAATTCTACTTATGTACCTATAGACTGAGGAACAACATTTTTAATTATACTAATTTCTAAATATTTGGTGTTGTATGAAATGAAGCCACTCCCTTCTGTGGCTAAAAGAACATTTTCTATATGGTTTAATATATACTGTTTCAGCTCCTCCAGTGTTTGCCCTATAGTGTTGAGAGTAATGAAAACTCGTGTAAATATAGTGAGTTCTGGTTGTAACTTCCCCCTCTAAAACAGGTTCCCGTCTTAAAACAACTCCCAGCACTAAGTATATACCAACAGATGGTGCTTGCATCTGCCTCATTACATTTTGAATATGGTGACTGAAAAATGTAGCAAAATCTGTTAAGAACACTACAGGGTCGTGATTGTTAAATTATGTAATTTTACCTCAGTTTCCATGCTAAAGCATTTAGTGTTATGCAGTGAAAGTAAACTCGGTCAAGTTTTGGATGTCTCCGAGTTGGTAACTGTTGAACCGCTGCTCTCTCGAGAATGCACGAGAACTTTGTAGAAGTGTAGAGCACTCTACAATATAGAAAGCTTATATAAGGATGTGGAAGAGACTAGAGCAGTTTCAGATCAGTTTTCAGTTCAGTTTGAGTGTAGTTCAGAGCCAGTACAGTGCAGTGAAGTTTGTATGTCTTCGGTACTTATGAAAACAGTGAAGTGTAGCTGGCAAGCCTTATGTGTAATTGCACTCACTGAACACTGTGTATCTCCAAAACTTGTGAAATCATTGATGTGAAGTTGGCAAGCATTAAGTGTAGTTATTTGGAAAATAAAGACAGTGAACTTAAAAAGCCAGTGTTTATTTAAGACGTCTAACTGATCCTGTGCTGCTGTGTTGTTGTACACTGTAAGGCTGCCTCTAGGAAGAACAACTTACTTGGCAACGTCCTTCCTATACTGATCTACTGTTGGCAATGTGGGACGGGGGCGTAACACTAATAACTAACTTTGCTGTAGATCCTATTATTGTAATAAAGAGGGACTCAATTCTCGATCTCGATTGTTTTTAGTGCAATCTACCACGTCCAGTGAGGTTTGTTTTATTTGGTGATATCACGTGCATCTTATCTATAAGAATCGTATCGTGAATGCAATATAATGATCATTAATTTTGTCCCTTTATATTTCGATTGAATACACGCAGGTTTCTTTCTGACAATATCTGCTTATTCCATTTTCATTTATGCTATTT
>JAGKTI010034589.1:0-11427 GCA_018397915.1 Birgus latro | reverse complement strand
AGGGACTGAACAGGGAGGCTGCCAGGGATCGAGCAGCGTGGAGAGCCACCATTAGGTGACCAAGGCCGACACATGCAAGCATGTTGGAGTCTTCAGAAACGAAACTAACTACTGTGGTGGTGGTTTCTTTGTTGTGTCCGAATGTTATATGGGCAAGTGACCTCAAGGCATTGAGTATAGGTGTTAATTTATTTTTATGTTTGTGATGTGTTGTTTAAATGACATCGATGTATTGTGGTACACCAAGGATTTTGGAGGGGGGGGGGTAGGGGAGTGTTGTTTATGGTGAGGTGTGCGATGTGACTGTGTTCTGCTGTCCAGTTTGTGAGAAAAGTCTCTGTAGATTTGGCTGCGGCTATTTTGAGTCTGTTTGTAGTGAACCATTCATGTAGTTTGTTGAGATAAGGTTGGAGGATGTGTGTGGCTGTGTTTGCGTTTTGGTGTGTATATGTAAGTCTTATGTCATCTGCATAGGAAGCTATGTGTATCTATGGTGTATGGGGTGTGGGTATGTCATGCATGTATAGGCTGAAGAGTGTAGGGGACAAAACAGATCCTTGGGGGACACCATTTGTATAGTTTCTGATGTTCAAAGACTGACCGGCAAAAATTACATGTGCTCATCTGCCTGCTAAGTAGTTTGCCAGCCATCTTTTTGTGTTATTGTGCATGTTTGTGTTGAATATTTTGTTTGTGAGGTTGTGGCAGGGGATGGAATCAAAAGCTTTACTAATGTCTAGTGTGACAAGGAGTGTTCTGTGTGGTGGCCTGGCTGAATTCAGGCCATCAAAAACTCTCTGTGTAAGGTCTGTAAGAAGAGTGTTTGTGGAGTGTAGTGGCCTAAAACCATGTTGTGATGGGGCTAGGGGGGTGTGAGGTGTTACTAGTTGTAGTACCAGTCTTTCAGTGACTTTGGAAGGGGTGCAGAGGAGTGTGATGGGGCAGTGTGAAGAAGGTAATGTGGGGTCTTTGTTGGGTTTGGGGTACTGATGATAATGCCATGCTTCCAGATGTTAGGTATTATGTTGTGTGAGTAGCTGTAGTTTGATATGTTGGTGAGTGCTTGTATGCCTTGTGGTCAAAGGTGTTTAAGGTGTATGTTGCTTATGTTGTCTGGTCCACAGGGAAGATGAGTGCTTGAGGTTGCTGATGATGTGCTTCGTCTGGTTGTACGTGAAAGGTGCGAAGTCTGGGTCTGTGGGGAACTTTCTCTTACGTCGGATGATACGTCAGTCGTCACGATGGGGGTTTAGATGGCTGACATGTGAAAAGTGATTGATGAGTGTTTGCTTTTTTTTTTTTTTTTTTTTTTTTTTTTTTTATGTTTGTTTGTTTGATGGTATGGTGTCTGTTGTTGTGATGGCAGCGTGTGATTGTGTAGTGTTGCTTTTGGAGAGTGTGATGCTGTTTTGTGTTTTGTAGAGTTTCTGGTGTTTGTTTTGTGATCAAGTGTTTGGAGATAATTATTCCAATATAGTGTTTGCTGTTCTGATATTTTATTGTTTATTTGAGTGTTGAGTTCTTGAATTTGTTGTACGATGTCATGTGTATGGGGTGTTCAGGAGTGTCGTAGTGTGTCACGTTGGCTGATGAGGCTTTGAAGCTCTGGTGTGAAGTTGGGGTTGTTTCTTTTTCTGTTGCCTCTAGGGATATGTCTTGTCTGCATTTTGTATAATTGTATTGAATGTGTGCACTGCAGTGTTGATGTTTGTGATGGATGTACTGTTTAATGTTTCAAAGTGTTGTTCTGTTTCAGCTGTGAAGGCCTCCCAGTTGGCTATCTTATAATTAGTGTATGTGTGTCTGTAGCCAGCTGGGCTGATTCTGGTTTTGGTAGTGATGATGATCGGGAGGTGGTAGGAGCCAAGGGTTCTGACCACTCTCCAGGATGTTGTAGGGGTGAGGTTTGGGGAGCAGAAGGTGATGTCCGGGGATGATGGGAGGAAGATGGCTTGGTGTTGGATATGGGTATGCTGACTGGGATTATTGAGTATGAAAAGATGATTTGTCTGGGCTTGCATTGCCAGCCCTCTGTCTGTGTCAGGGTTGTTGACATGTCAGGCCGACGTCCTGGCGTTGAAATCACCACCCAGGATGATGTTGGTGATGTGGTGTATTTGTGGAGAGTAATTGTGTGGTACTGTGGGGGATGATTGGGGGGAATGTACAGTAGGCGCGGAAAGTATTGACGCTAAAGACGTCATTCTTTTTCTCGTTAAGTAAAGTAGGGTCAATACTACCCTCCCTTGTGATGCGAAATGAGCTGACGCTTTTTCAGCGGGAGCTGGCAACCCTGCTTGATAGGTTTGGCACCACAGGAGCAGGCTCAGTAATGTTTGGCCAGCCACAGGAGGAGGATTGTCTCTGTGTGTGATGCACCACGAGGGCATGTTTTGACTCAAACAACACAGTTATTTGGTTACCTACCACATTCTCATCATGCCTAAAGTAACCACAAGCAAGGACAAACGTGTGGAAGTGATTACTTTATACAAAGCTGGCCACAAACTCCCTTTTATTGCAAATCAGATGGTGTTAGACTGAGGACAGTGCAGAGACTGGTGAAGCGGTTCAAGGACAGTGGGGAGGCCATTCCTCCCACTCCACTTCCCAAGCCTAGGAGACCTCGTAAGACAACCTTCAGGACCCGTCAGCTGATCTCAAGGCAAGTTAGCAAGGATCCAAGGCTAACAGCACGGGATTTAAAAGAAAAGAACCCACAGTTGCTGGCAGATGTGTCTGTCAGAAGTGTGCAGCAGCTGTTGCATGACGATCTGGGCTACAGGAGTTTTTGTGCTCGTAAAAAACCACTGCTAACTGCACTTCAGAAGAAAAAGAGAGTAAATTTTTGTAAGAAATATCTTGCCTGGAGTGAGGAGCAATGGAAAACTGTGCTTTGGAGTGATGAGTCAACATTTACTGTCACTGGTACCCCTTCATCACGAGTGTACCGCAAACCAGGCAGTGACCCCCTGGATCCTAAGTACACTTCCAAGTTTGTTAAATACCCAGCCTCACTCATGGCTTGGGGCTGCTTTACATATTATGGTGTTGGTAGGTTGGTAATTCTACCTGCAAATGAAAAAGTGAACCAGAACAATTATTTGGAGCTCTTATGTGATGTTTTAAGTGACTCTTTTGATAAAACCAAGGCAAGAGTATTTATGCAAGATTCTGCCCCTGCACATGTTGCAAAGTCAGTGAAACAGTGGCTAACAGACTGTGAGGTTCCCTTTATTCGAGATTGGCCCGGAAACAGCCCAGATATCAATCCCATTGAGAATTTATGGGCGCACATGAAGCGGCAGCTGCGTAGTATGGACACATCATCTTTGCCTAAACTTGAGGCTGCAGTCAAGCAGCTATGGAGCAGTTTTAGTCCGTTTGTTCTGCAAAACTACGCCATCAGTCTCCCCAGACGCCTTAAGAAGATAATAAAGGTGAAGGGGAATGCCAGTAAATACTAAATTCAATGGTGAGTGTTAATTTATTTGTTTCTCCTTGCTAACCACAAGAATGTTTTCTTTTTTTAAGATGGCGTCAACACTTTCCGCGCCTACTGTATATGTTGGTGATTGTTGCGTATGATTTGTTACCAGTGCGTATTTTAATTGATTGTATTTCTGTTGTAGTGTCATGTGGGGGAAGAAGTGAGTTTGTGTGTGCACTGCTGTCTGAAAAGTTGACGAATTTGTGTACCAGGGTGACGAGTCCACCGCCACTGCCATCGGCCCGGTCTTGTCTGATGGTGGTGAAATTATATAAAGGAAAAGGGGAGAGAGAAGTATGTGGTAACCATAGGGGTATTTGCCTTCTTAGTGTGACTGGAATGTTATATGGTAGAATACTTATTGATAGGGTTAGGCATATAACAGAGGAGCTAGTTGGAGAAGAACATTGGGGATTTGGGAAGGGAAAAGGGTGTGTAAATCAGATATTTGTTCAAAGATGTTTAATGGAGAAGTATCTAGAGAAGGGAAAGAAAGTGTATGCTGCCTTCATGGACTTGGAGAAAGCTTATGACAGAATAGAGAGGCAAGGTATGTGGAAGGTATTAAGAATATATGGAGTGGAGGGGAAATTGTTGAGTGCTGTGAAGAGCATGTACGAAGGAGCTAGGGCTACTGTGCGAGTGGATGGTGAGCTGAGTTCTTTGATCTGAAAGTGGGACTGAAACAGGGTTGTGTGATGTCTCCATGGCTGTTTGATATATACATGGATGGGGTTGTAAAGGATGTGCAAGGTAGGGCAGTGGATGTGGAGGTGTGTCTAATGAATGAGGGCGAGATGTGGAAGATTCCGATGTTGTTGTTTGCTGATGATACATTATTGTTGAGTGAAGATGAATGGGAGTTGCAAAGTTTGGTGAATGAATTTGGGACAGTGTGTAAGAAGAGGAATCTGAAAGTCAATGTGAACAAGAGTAAAGTTATGGTGTTTGAGAGGAATGAAGTCACAGAATGCACAGTGAGGTTGGATGGTGAGGATATGGAGAATATGAGTGCATTCAAGTACTTGGGCAGTGTGATGAGTAAGGATGGAAGTTTTGGGGATGAAATACTTGAAAGGGTACAGCAGGGAAGGAAGGTTGTTGGTTCATTGAAAGCTGTGATGAGAAATAGGGAGGTGAGTATGGAAGTCAAGAAGTCACTGCGGGATTATATCGTGATCCCTACCCTAGCGTATGGAAGCGAGGCATGGACCTTGCTATGGGGTAACAAGTCAAGAGTGAGAGCAGTGGAAATGAGTTACTTGAGAGGAGCATGTGGAGTGACATGGAGGGACAGGTTGACGAATGAAGAAGTGAAGGAACGTTGTGGGGTGGATGTGGTTGAGAAGGTCAGGAGAAATACACTGAGGTGGTTTGGACATGTGGAGAGAATGGAGAATGAAACTCTGACTAAGAGGGTGTATGCAGGTGGAGTGGAGGGAGGGAGAGGGAGGAGAAGGCCGAGAATGAGGTGGAGGGATGGAGTTGAGAGGTATATGAGGGAGGGGGGAGTGAGCTGGAGGGAGGGTAGGCAAATGGTGGGTGACAGAGCGACTTGGAGGCGTTTTGTCTGCAGCCACCCCTTGTGGGATTAGGGTGTCGGGCTATAGATAGATAGATAGATAGTGTAGTTTTGTTTCATGTGAGATGGCAATGTGTATGTTGTGTTGTTTGATGAATTGTGTGAGTTCTTGTTTTTTTGTGTTTATGCCATCTATGTTTAATTGGAGAATGTTTATGTTATGTGTGCAGAGTGTGTTGGGTGCTGCAGCATGGAGGGGAGGTGGTGGTGAGGGTGGAGGGGATGGGGTAGGAGATGGTTGTGATGGAGGTAAGGGTTGGGGTGGATTAGTTTGGGTTGGAATAGGAGGAGTTAGGGGATTGGATGGTGTGGGAAGGATTGGTGAGTTAGGCTGAGGAAGTGTGGGGGAAGTAGGAGTAGGGTTGGTAAGGGTGTTAGTGGGTGGGGAGAAGGAGCATAAGGAGCAGGTCCAGGTGTTTGTGTAGTGTTTTGTGGATGCAAGTGTTGTGCAGGTGTAATGGGTCCAGTTCTTGCAGGAGTTGCACTGAACTGAACCCTTTGTCTGTTGGCTCGACATGATAGGTTTTGAGCATGTTGGACATGTGTATTTGTTGGTGGGTTCTGGATTGCTCTCAATGTCCCTGGCGAGGAGGAGGAGTCAAGAAATGACCGCCGCGGAGTCATTTCTCAGTGTAGAAAAAACAGTGTTGTTGTGTGTGATGTGTGGAGAGATGTTGTACTTGCCCGGGCGACCAAAGCCACTCCAAGGTTCTCAGGCCTCGTGAGGGGCCAGGGGGAGTTGCGGTGGTTTGGCCTCCATGCTGTCCTCCTCTTCTCCTCGACAGCCTTTGTTGGGTAGACCCAAGGCGAAGATGCCACTGCTCCAGGTCCTCAGTCACATATTCAATACTTGGGTATTGAATATGTGAGAAATGAAATAATGTGTTTCCACATTATAAAATTTTAAATCTGAATATCATCACTGTAAAATGAAAGAAAAATGAACCTATTAGCTATGATTTTAAGAAATTTCTTACCTTATCCCAATAAACTGTGTAAAGTAACACAGTCCTTGTAGAAAATAATAACCTATTGGCTATGTTTTCATGAGGATGCTTACCTTTTCCCACAGTATTGGGTACTTTGACTCAGTCCTTGTTAACTGCTTCAGCATGATTTTACTGACATTTGTGGTCAGAAGTATTCATGTCATAATAGGGATTTATTATCATACTTAAGCATTATTTGGACACAAGATTCATGCCTCTCAGTTTACACCCAAGTTTTTGCTTAGGGCAGACTATCCATGAGGATAGTCTGTTAAATCTAGTTGTCTTTGGAGGCCTTTGGGTGGTACATATACAGGCTTTGTTTACATCCAGTTGCCACATTCCTGTAAGGGGTGGTCATTTGTCTTTGATTTAGGTGTTTTATGGAGAGGGGCACTAACCCTCTGCAAACCCACTTGCAGACATATAGGGAACACTTATGGTTTGGTTATATGGTTACCACCTAGTGTTGTAAATGGTTTCCTGACGTACAGAAAACCATTAGGCTTGTCTGTCTATCTATCTATCTAATGCCAGATGCCTCAATCCCAAACGGGGTGGCCACAAACAAATCGCCTCCATATCACTCTGTCCCCTGCCATTTCACTACCACACTCCCAACTCACACTCCCCCCTCTCATATACCTCTCCACTCCATCCCTCCATCTCATCCTCGGCCTCCCCCTTCCTCTCGCCCCCTCCACCTCACTCACATACACTCTCCTCGTCAATCTTTCACTCTCCATCCTCTCCACATGCCCAAACCACCTTAACGTGTTTCTCCTAAAGCTTCCCATCACGTCCCCAACCACACCACAACGCTCCTTTAGCTTCCCATCACGTCCCCAACCACACCACAACGCTCCTTCACTTCCTCATTTGTTAGTCTGTCCCTCCATGTGACTCCACATGCTCCTCTCAAATAACTCATTTCCACTGCTCTCACTCTTGACTTCTGTCCTTCCAACAGGGTCCAAGCTTCACTTCCATATGTCAGAGTTGGTATCACAATACTGTCATGTAACAACTTTTTCACTTCCATGCTCACCTCCCTGTTTCTTATCACTGCTTTCAATGAACCAGCAACCTTCCTTCCCTGCTGTACCCTTTCGAGCACTTCCCTCCAGACTACCATCCTTACTCATCACACTGCCCAAGTACTTAAATTCACTCACATTCTCCATATCCTTCCCATCCAATCTCACTGTACACTCACTGGCTTCACTTCTCTCGAAGACCATCACTTTACTCTTCCCCACATTCACCTTTAGATTCCGTTTCTTATACACTCTCCCAAACTCATCTACCAAGCCTTGCAGCTCCCCTTCATCTTCACTCAACAACACAGTATCATCTGCAAACAACAGTACAGGGAGTTTCCAAACACTTGTCGGGAAGCCGACAAGCCTCCCCTCAGGCCGATGCAAGCAGACACACAGCTGTAACAGGTGTGGAGACGAGTACACCTGCTGGATGTGAGTTTAGAGTGAAGAGAAAGAGTAGGGAATTCGATGTCGACTACGTATAGCTGCGGACAATAAGTATAGGGAGGTGGAGCATGGAAGTGAGGTTGAGGGATAAAAGTAAAAGCAAGCTGAGAGCAGGAGGAGAGAGAGTAAGAGGAGTGATGGTGGTGTTGGTTAGGTGTTTATGCAGACAAGTGCTGACTATGCAGTTCAGGGCGTGAGAACACATGCTGACTATGGAGTTTGCGCTGTGGGAACGCAAGCTGACGCAGGGCCTCTACGGTGGATGACACGCGGGTGACATGTGGATGAGGGCGGTGGATGAGTGGGTGAGGCCATCACCCACCTTGCAACCATGTGACCTGCTGGTGAACATCGGCAACCCTTGAGGCCAGAATAGGGTACAGAACTCAGTTGAGACTTGGAGCTAGCTAGAGCTCTGGGGGACGCCGTGACGGGAGGACGCAGCTTGACTTATCTTGGGGCGGAGACACGTCGCGAGGGACGTCGCTGTGTAGCCGAGAGTAAAGTTCCAGGGGGCGACATGAAAGCACCTCTGTTAACAGTGAGTTAAAAGTACAAGCTTATTGTAATCGCGGGTACAACTGGTGAACAGTGCTATTATATTTGTCCGTCGTCTGGGACTGGTAAAAAGGACTCCTAGTTAGAAACGGAAGGAGAAAAGACTTTAAATGTTTAAATGTGTTTTCCTTGTACTATGTAACAGTGTAACTTTATATATATAAGTAAATAAAGAGAGTGCTTTACTTATAACAGCACTAGTAATTATTATAGGATTAAATATATAAGATTGCTTTTAAAGCACAGAACTTTTATGAGAGCTTTGATTAATGAATATTGTGTTAGTAATAAAGTGAATTGAGTGTAGATGTTTTAGTGCGGTTTCTAGCACGGAACTTTGTATGAAGTGAAATGAGGTGGGAAAATACCTCATGATTTCTATGCATGTAAATATCTTGTGAATACTTTTTTGTAATTAAAGCCTAGAAAAGCCATATCATTTTTTCACTTCTTCCAGTTCCCAGTTCTAAGTACTTGTGCATAGTGGTGTATAGTGAAGACTCAAGTCGCGTGTTGCCAGTGTCTGAATGATTCACGCTACCACAGTATTAAATACGGAAGGATAATATTCCCGAGATAAATATCATTTCGGCACCAAGGCAGCGCTGCGACATCTGGTGGCAGCGGTGGGATATTAATTGTTATTCCCAATTCTGAATAATTAAAGGGAACTGGAAGGAAGAAATGGTGAATAGTGAATATTTTTTCTTTTTTAATTTGTTCTGCAAATGAGTGATTTTGATTGGAAGGGCGATCCAAACCCAGTTGAGGAATTACTTGATTCAGACGATTCTGACTCTGTTTTTGTCAGTTTTGGCTTTGTTTCTGACGATCCTGACACAGAAGACTCTGACAAAATGACTACAACACCTGTTGATCCTAACCCTTCGAGTAGTACTGGGGGAGATATTGCACAATTATCGCAGCAATTGTCACAGGCCATCTCAGATAATAGTAAGAATCCCATACAACAATTGGGGGCCATGAAATATTTTTGTAGTTCAAAATTTCGCTCCTCAACGGACTATCCAGGAAAACGATTGGAGCCAGATGTTATGATCTGGTTAAATGACATAGAGATGAGGACCGATGATGATACGAACTGGACTACGAAAGGGAGAATAGAGGTGACTAGGACATTTTCACTCAGTCCTGCGCAAGAGATTATGGAGATTTTAATCCGGGACTCTCGTGAGGAGTGGGATACGTTCAAAGATCGTGTACGGTAACAGTACTATACTGAGGAAAGTTTGGAAACGTTACACCGGGAGTTACTTACGGCGAAGCGGAACCCCGGGGAAACTCCACTTCACTACTTCTACAGGTTACAGAGTCTGGGGGATAGGATTGTTACATTACATGCAACTTTCCGGGAATCAGTGGATCTTATTATTGTTAATAATTTTTTGGACATGTTTCCTAAGCAGTATGTTGCACATATTCCCCAGAGCAGGTACCGTAACCCAGTGGAGATAGCGAAGGAAGGAGTCAAGTGGGCAGAGAAGACAAATTCGCCTCTGTCAGAAGAAAATGTATTGAAAGAAAAAAGACAGGGAACGATTGCTAGTGTGAACCCGAGTGCAGGCAGTGTTAGTGCGTCGCCTAGGCCAAAGGTTCAGCCGAACACTGGGGTGAGAAATCGTACAAGTGCGAGTGGCCGAGTGGCGGCACAGACACTCATCAAGGTTCACGCAGTGCCAGTTCCCGTGACAATAATGATTGCCGTAGGTGTGGGAAGCCAGGGCACTTCGCCAAACGGTGTCGTGCGGACAGGCTCCTCCAACGGGGGAAATATGATCATTTGTCACAGGAGCAGAGGAAAAGGATTAAATGTTTTCGTTGCTCCATGACGGGACATCGAGCTGAGCACTGTGCAGTCCGTGTAGATAATCCTGGACAGCCAGTAGCTAGATGCAGGGAATGTCAGAGTACTACACATAGTACAGATCAGTGTAATTGGAAAAAGACTAAGTCACCTGAGGAAGAAAAAAAAAAAGCCAGACGAATCGGGTTGGGGAACTTAGTAATTGCCACAACGAGTGATGAAGTAGCGAAGTTGGTGGTGGTAAAAGGTATGTGTGGGAATTTACATCGTGAGATACTCCTGGATACAGGAGCTTGTAAATCTTTGATTAGCCAACAGACCTATGAAATTGCGTCAGGGCCTGATACTAATCTCCAACCTTATCGAGGTGGTGGTTTGGTGTCCGCCAGCAGTGATGCAATGGACATACTGGGATTGGTGAATTTCCAGATAGAATTAGGTGATAGAAAATATAATCAGGAATTTGTGGTAGTGAGGGATCTACCCTCAGCCGTTTCCATAATTTTGGGAGTTGATTTCGTATTCGCACATAGCCTAAGTATCACTGCCAACCCGCTATGTATAAAAGTCGGGGAAGAGGAACTTGATTTCGTGACCGAGGGAGGGAGTGTTTCTCGTGTAGAGTTCAGTCCTTCCTTTGTGATAACCGAAACAGTTCCATCATCCGAGGAAAATGAGTTAGCGGATTTTGTGACAAGTCAGTGTGTCACGAATGAGACAGACATTCTGGAACCTTACACATACGGAGCAATAACGTTAAAGACAGCGTTAAGTGAGTGGGAGGTAGGAATGTTTATGCCAAACACTGGTAGTTCGATTGCGGCAGTGTTGTGGCCCGGCATTGTAAGTTCAGTGGATAATGGGGCAACGGGAAGGAACATGTTTTACGGTCGCGTATGTGAATTTAACCCCTGACCGGATATTTATAGATGGAGAATTTAAGGTAGGTACTGTATCCCCTTATGAAGAAGTCAGGTGGGGAGAGGAAGTGAGTCCAGAGGGAGATCAGATCACTAGTGTAATGAGTGAGGATAGACTCCGGAAACTGTACATGGAGGTAGATCAGATAACCATTCCTTCTAGCCGGGAAAATGACGCGTTAAAAAGGCTAATAAGGAAACACCCAAGTGTGTTTGCACTGCCTGAAGACCCGCTTACGACCTCACCCTACTTCTATCATCGCATATGTGCGGATGGACCGGTAGTGAACCGTAGGCCATACCGTATACAGACGAAGTGGCATGATCAAGTACGTAAGCAACTTGAGGATTTACGTAGACAGGGGATTATCAGGCCTTCTCGTTCACCTTATTCTTCACCACTAGTTCCAGTAGTTAAGAAGGATGGTGGTTTGCTGATCTGCTTAGATTTTAGACATTTAAATAAGCAGATAGTTACAGATCCTTACCCTTTGCCCAATATTGAGCATATTCTTTCACAGTTAGGTGAGAATAAGTACTTCAGTAATTTAGACTTGAAGCAGGGTTACCACC
>JAGKTI010034588.1:0-11427 GCA_018397915.1 Birgus latro | reverse complement strand
TCTCAATGTCAGGAGAGGCAACAGCTCCCTGAACTTCTTCCAACCACTTCTCACTCTAGCAACCGAGCTAACTCCAGCCCCACCTCCGGCACCTAACATGTCTCCCAAATAACAAAACTCCTCCACACACTCAAGAGACTCACCTGCAAGTTCAACCCTCTCACGCCTAACAATCTCCTCCTGCTCTCCCCGACACACCGCACACATGAAATCAGCATTATCTCGCAGTCTACCTATAATACCACTACATCTCTTGTGCACCCACTTATCACAGACACTGCACTAGATGGAATTACTTCCCACACCTTTGTGGCAAACTGCACATGGCCACTCTCCCTCTCCTCTGATTGTACCGCCACCAACCCTAGATATCATCACTTTTGTTTTATCTGCATTTACCCTTAAGCCCTTGTGCCCCATACCATCTCTCCACTTCTTAAATCTTTCCTCAGCCTCCCCTTCATTCTCAGCAATCAGCACCAAATCATCAGCATACAACATCTCCCATGGGAGTCCATCTCTGAAGTCACGTGAGAGGGCTTCAAGCACCATGATAAACAACAAGGGACTCAAAACTGACCCCTGATGCACACCAACATTCACGGGAAACTCATCACTCAAAGCTCCATTCACCCTTACCTGAGTGTGAGCACCCACGTACATGGCCATAACCACCCTAACCAGCCACTCTTCCAACCCTAGCTTTCTCATTGCCCACTTCACCACCTCTCTAGGGACTCTGTCAAAGGCCTTTTCCAAATCAACAAAAACAAAATACAATTCCCTTTTCTTGCCAATATATTTTTCCTGAAGCTGTCGAACAATGAATATGGCATCAGTGGTCCCCCTGCCTGGCATAAACCCAAACTGCATCTCATTGATATTCACTCTTTCTCTAATCATACCTTCTAGAACTCTCTCCATTACTTTCATTATCTGATCTAAGAGCTTTATACCTCTGTAATTTCCCCTTTCCAGGGCATCACCCTTCCCTTTGTACACATTTACAATTACACTTTTCAGCCAATCATCTGGGACAACACACTCATATATAATCCTATTTATCAGGTCAGTGACTAACCTCACCCCAATATCTCCTGAGGCCTTCAACATTTCGGCAGTCAACCCAGACACACCTGCCGCCTTCCCCACCCGCATCCTGCCTATTGCCTCACTCACAGTAGCAGCGTCAATCAAAGGCCAAGGCCCAAACACTGGATCAGCTGGCTCCAAACCTTCCCTATCCCAATCAAACTCCTCATTCAACAACCGACTATAATGCTCTCTCCATGCATCTTTAATATCCTCACTGTTTACCAGTGCCCTTCCCTCATCATTCTTCACACACTGCTCGCCTACAGTGTCCCGATTATCTCTCTTCATCTGATTTGCCACCCTAAAAACCATATTTTTCCTTCCTTCATGATTTAGATTATCAAGTAAAAGTCTCTGTGACTCAGGCTTCGCCCTGTATACCTCTCTTCTAGCCCTGCGCTTGGCAGCCAAGTACTCCTCCCTGTTACCACCCTTCTTCCATTCCCGGAAAAGCCTTTTCTTCTCCTTAACTGCGGCTTCTACACTCTCATCCCACCACCAAGTTACTTTATGTCTTGGTGGGCCTCTTGTCCAACCGCATACTGCATCGGTAACTCTCAAGAGGTTGTTCTTAAGGGCTCCATACTGTTCATTAACGTCTCTATCTTTGGCTTCCTGTTCAGCCACCACTCTCCTCATCTCACTATAAAAGGCATCCCTTACTGATTGGTTTCTCAGCTTCCATATTTTCCTCCTAGGTACATATGTCATCCTTCTCATCACTCGTTCCTTAAGCACCATGTCACAAATCAACAGTTTGTGCTGCTGAACACACTCCTCACTTCCTATAACTTTAACATCCCTCACTAATCTCCTATCAACCCTCCTTACCAGAAAATAATCTATCTGGCTACTATTTCCCCCGGACTCGTACGTAATCAATCTACTCACTCTTTTTCTAAAATGTGTGTTGCACACAATCATGTCCATAGCCTCCCCAAACTCAAGTATTCTTTCCCCTTCCGCATTCCTCACACCATATGCACATCCTCCATGGACTCCTTCATAACCTTGAGCTGCTTCACCAACATGACCATTTAAATCCCCTCCCAGAACCACTGCCTCATCATCACCCATACCACTTACTACACGTATTAAATCATCCCAAAATCTATCCTTCTCTGCGTCATCCAATCCTACCTGCGGAGCATATGCTGATATGACTGAAACCATCACCCGTCCGATCAAAATTTTCACTACTATTATCCTATCACTTACTCTCATGACATTCATGACATACTCCACCCATTTCTCCGCAACCAACACACCTACACCCCCATATCCGTCAGTTCCCCCCTGCCAAAACAGCTTATAGTAGCAATCCTTCCCAGCAATCTTTCTGGCTGATCCACCCCTGTACCGGACTTCCTGCAGACAAGCCACATCCGCCCACCTCCTACTAAATGCCTCAACAACTTCCCCTGCTCTTCCTCTCAAACTTCCCACATTCCACGAACCCACCCTAAACCCCCTGGGTGATTTGCTGTCGTCAGGCTTGCTTTGGTGCTTGTTTTTGTTCATAGTCATAGTCGGTAAGATAAAGGGGGGTAAACATTCCAAAGGCCCGACCCATTGCACAGACCCAGGTCCAGGCAATGGATCTGGGACCCCTAGCCCACCAGCTTACTAGTGGCTGTGGCAGTGGCCTCGGGGCACCCTGCCAGGACACCTGCAGGGACACCCTCCAAGCGCGGCTTGGCACTGCAACTGCCCCGCCATTATACACCCACTGATAGGGCAGCCTCCTGGGGCGCTACTCCCAGGTTCGGGCCCCTCTCTAATGAGCGGAAGCGGCAGCCTGGGAACCGCAATGCCCTGTACCCTCTAGCACAGGTTCGAGCCCCATCTCGCCCCGGACCCATGATCTGTGCCGGCGGAACCCCAGTCAAGCCTCCCCCCAAAGTCCGCCACTAGGTAGCATATCTATCAGATGTACTCGTCAGTGTAAAACGAAATAGTTGGAAAAGGACAAACAGGATAGTGTATGTGGAACAAGGCCAGATAGGAGATGGAAAACATGCAAAAAACTATATTGTTTCATATGACTCGAATTCGAGTCAGAATCTCAACAATTGGATTTATGATGACTCGAAAATGCGTCACTGGAATCTCAAAGAGTTAAGATGAGAGTGGCAAGCCTCACTCATCCCTGAGTGGCATTACGTGAGCAATAAACCCCAGCCACCCCTTGGATATAAACCTGCACAGGCTTAATCCCACTAAACTACCAGGTGCCATAATTTAGTTATATGGTTACCACTCAGTTCAGTAAATGGTATCCTGGTGTACAGGAAACCATTTGGCTTGTCACTCAGTGTAGAGCCACCCATAGGCAGAAAGATGAGGAAAGAATGAAGGAAAAGACAGAAGAGGGAGTGTAAAGTCACCCATAGGCAGAAAGAAGAGGAAAGAATGAAGGAAAGAAAAGCAGGAGAGAGAGTGTAAAGTCACCCACAGGCAGAAGGAAGAGGAAAGAATGAAGAAAATAAAGCCACAGGAGGAAGGAAGAGAGGAAAGGGCAGACACCCAAAAAGCATCACTACATCTTTTTTTTTTCTTTTTTTTTTAAGACAGGAATAATTTACTATTTCCATGGCAAACAAACAAAAAATTGTTAAAATCTTTCCACTAGGTATCACTAGCAGTGTCTTCCAGCCAATCTGGTAGATACCTGCTTTAGGCTCTAATCATTTCCATCTATGCACACCACTCTCACTATTGATATGTAAAACAATACGTTCTTAGTATCTGTCGCTCCTTCTCTGGAAAATAATAAAATACTTACATACATATGCACAAGTGGCACTAACCTGTCTCCTTTGTTTTACATACGCAGCTAGTCGCCTGCTTTCAGCTCTGCTCATTTCCATCTATGCATCTCATTCTCCCTTTTACTAAATAACAAAATATTTTGAATGTCTGTAACCCTCCATATGAAAGATTATAAAATGATTATGTAAATATGCATGTGGGTAGTGCCAGCCTATCTCCTTTGTGTTACGCACATAATTAGTCACCTACTTGCGGCTCTACTCTTTTCAATCTGTGCAACTCACAGTAACTTTTAATGAATAAAAATATTCTTAGTGCTTGTGGCTGAACAAGTAGTCATTGCATATGAGACAGGTTTATGGTGGAATGATTTGTATAAAGGAAATCATTTTTAACTAGAGGGACACTCAGTGGAGAGCATCTCTCTGACAAGGGCAATGTAATTTCCAAACCACTCTTCATAATGGATTAGGTTTTCTTATTAGTGATTAAGGTTTCACAAAAAATGTTTTCCAGATCCTCTGTGGTACAATGGTAAAGTGTGCGTTTTAGTACACTGAAGAACGAGGGTTCGCGCCCCACCAGGGTGATAAACTTTGGAAGCGTTCTTCCAACCAAGTACTGATTTGTCGGACTTAAAGGGTGCTGTGATGGAACCAGTACACATGCTATAAAGTATGCTTGCACCCAGTCGGCTTGTGCAGGCAGATTACACTTGGTTCACAGACTACACACACATTAAAAGCCACTCCAACACAATCACACTTAAAAGCACTTCTCACCCTACATACAATCTCTGCAGAGCACCACATGTTTGTGAACTGGAGCCTGATATACCAGAAAGAAAGAAAGAAAGATCCAGAATCTGTAATATGATTCGGATCGGTCCCAAATGTTAATCGACTGCTCCCTGGGACATGGGCTATCTACCCACCAAATAAGGTCCAAATCTCTCTTAGTTTTGAGTAATCCTGCTAACAGACAACAAACAAACAAACATGGGTGAAAATATACTCTCCTTGTCAGAAAGAATAACTGAAATCACATTAACATTACAGTGAGTGGTTGCATAAGACTGATATACTGATAACGTAACAGCGGCCAATGGAAAATCGGTATCAATGGTTTTGCACACTAATGTCCATCTTAGGAACTTAATCTTCATTAACAATGAGGGAGACCTCACTTTTATGACAATGAAACCTGGGATGTAAGAGAGAATGGTGTTTTTAGGTTTGAGCATACAGAAATGAGGATAGACAGATGGATGTGTAGTGCTTCCCTGAATAATACATATGCTATGCATTATGGAAGAACTGCAATGAGCATAGACAGACGGATGTGTAGTGCTTCCCTGAACAGCACACATGCATTAGGGAAAAACTGCAAAGCAGCAGCCAAGAGACTAAATGGAATCTGAAAGACTGGAGATGCAACAAGGGGGACTGTGGTGGTTTGGACATGTGGAGAAAATTGATGATGAAAGATGGGCGGATAAATCTGTGCAAATGATTAAGGCAGAGCACCAAGTGGTAGATCTAAGAACACTTGGCATTAAAAAATGACATCAGGATTAAGGGACAGAAGAGACAATGCCAGAGATTATAGATACTGCCACCATCGGGTCAGTAAGGCTGACACACACAAACACTTAGGCTTTAAGTACTGTACTGTACTCAAGTATTTTTCTCTTGCTTCTCAATACAGCCAATCCCCACTATTCATGGGATCACTATTCAGGGGTTCACATATTCGTGGATTTTTCTGGGATGTCATGAGGTACATAATTTACCATTACTTCTTATAACCATACCCATTTAAAACATATTATTACAGTTTTCACAGTATATATTTGTCATATTATATGCTGTTATTAGAACCCGGAAATGGTTTATAAGGTCTTGTGCACACTGCCGCAAGAGTCCACAGCAACAAAATTACCCTAAATTCTTATTACCATACCCATTAACATTCTGTCCATCCATCACTCAATCCTACGTTGCACCATGAGGGACGTAGGAGCCTGGAGCTAGCCACATTGGTCCAGACATTTAAGATGAGTGACCAGTCTCACTCATCCCAGAGTGGCACTAAATCCCTGGGTGAGTAATAAACTCCAACCACCCCCCTGGATAGCTCAAGCTCAAGCCAATTGGAGTGCCGTAATTATCCACTAAACCACCAGGTGCCATAATTTGGTTATATGGTTACCAACTAGTGTACTGAATGGTGTACTGGAAATCATTTGGCTTGTCACTCAGTGTTGAGTCACTCATAGGCAGAAGGAAGAGGAAAGAATGACACAAGAAGGAGTGTAAAGTCACCCGTAGGCAGAAAGACAAGGAAAGAATGAAGTAAAGAAAGACAGAAGGGGAAGGAAGGAAAGAAGGAAGGAAAGGAAAGGACACCTGAGAGCAGCACTACAGTGAGTGAGTGGGTGGTAAGTAGCTCCACCTAGCGCAAAACATTATGCCAACAGCCTATTCCCAGTGTTCCCAGGCGGTCACTCATCCAAGAACTAACCAGACGCAACGTTGCTTAACTTTGCTGATCGGACAAGAAGTTGTGCACTCAACATGGAATGGCCGTTAACAACTTCTTATAAAGTATTGTATACTGTAGTACAGTATTTGTATGTGATGCTTTATAAGGTTTCAGGTTCCTAAAATGGTTTTTAGGAACCTGAAACCATATAAAGTACTTTGTTACTATTTGGGGATTTTCTAAGGGAGTGTCCAAAATTCGTGGGGGTCTGTGTCCCATAACCCCCACAAATATGGGGGGAGACCTGTTATGACAGTACAGTGGGGCCCCTCGGGTAGCGTTTTTTTGGTTAGCGAATCCACGGATAGCGACAGGAAAGAAACTATCTCATAGCGATTAATGATGCACAGTTAGCGAAAATCTGTTAGGCATTTACCATGTAGCGAGCAGGTGGGCAGAGTTGCCAAGGTCGGAACCAGATTCAAAAGCAATACTGGGCAAATATCATCTGATCTGATCTGAATGCTGATGGTGTATGCAAGCCGACCTTCATTTGTAGCGGGTGATGGGCAGTGTTGCCAAAGTCGGACCCTGGTAACACTGACAGTGAGTGCAAGTCTATCCTCATGATGATGGTGCACAGTTAGCAAAAATCCGCTAGGCATTTAACACGTAGCTAGCAGGTGGGCAGAGTTGCCAGGGTCGGAACCTGATTCAAAAGCAATACTGGGCAAATATCATCTGATCTGATCTGAATGCTGATGGTGCATGGGAGCCGATCTTCATTTGTAGCGGGTGGATGGGCAGAGTTGCCAAGGTCGGACCCTGGTAACGCAGACAGTGAGTGCAAGTCTGTCCTCAGTCAGTTCATTGACCCACTGCCTATCAATGAGCCGTGCGTTCATTCAACCCTCAGTCTCTCCATTGTTAAAGTTTTTTGTGACCTTCCATTTATTGTCTGGGGACTGAGTGCTCTGTTATCATGGCTTCAACTTCGGAGGCTGGCCCAAGTGGTGGCGGTGGCCCAGGGAAAAAAACAGGAAGTGCAGGTAGTGTAAAAGTGGCCCAAGTGGTGGCAGTGGCCCAGGGAAAAAAACAGGAAGTGCAGGTAGTGTAAAAGTGACAAAAAAGGCAAGAGAATACATGTGTGGCAAGCCAAAGAAACAATATAGCGTGAGGCACAGAGACAAGCCCTTTTGAATGCCTCGTCAGACGAAGAGGACGATGTCGACATGCCCCCTGTTCAGCTCGAGGAGGACCTATATGAGGGTTGGGAAGATGAGGGAACAGAGGCCCATCGCATCGAGAATGAAGTTTGTTTGCATGTGTTATGACGTGAGGGACAAGAGAAAGATGAGGGATGAGAGAGTCAGGTCCGTGGTCGCTAGGTTGCTGCGGTACAATAACCACCAAGCATGACAGTAATTTCAACAATAAATTGCAAAAATGATTTAAAAGTTGTTTATCCATTTGCATGTTAAGTTTATTTTATTAGTGATCACAGTAGGAATTTAGGGTTTCGTTGGAGTATGCAGTACAGGCATTTATTTTTTAGCGGATCTAGCAGGGATGAGAGATGGAGAGTGAGCAGAGTCAGGGCCGTTGTCACTAGGTTGCTGCGGTACAATAACCACCGAGCACGACAGTAATTTCAATAAATAGCAAATATGATTTAAAAGTTTGTTTATCCCTTTGCATGTTAAGTAAGTTTATTTTATTAGTGTTTACAGTAGGAATTTAGGGTTTCGTTGGAGTGTAGCACAGGTATTTATTTTTTAGCGGCTCTAGCAGGCTGCCACGGTACGGTAACTACTGTACAATTAATAACAATATTGTCGTCATCAGCCACTGAGGTCCACTGCAGGACCGGCCTGTAAGTGGCACTCAAAACAAATTAAAAGTAAGTTTGTTAATCTTCTTTGAATATGTAACATACTATCTTATTACTGAAGAAATATGACATGATATTAATGGTTAATGGAGGAAATTAGTGATATACCTGAAGGAGTCAGGACCGAAGTGTATTGACCCATGTGAAAGTGATGTATCTTAAGCTTTTCTTATAACTAATCTCCAACTATCTCTCTCCTACCAAATTTTACAGTTTTAAATTTTTCCTTTACCTTTCCTTTTCTCTTGGGGGAATCCCGGTATCTAAGCGATACTGACAGGTGGAAGGTGAACCTCCCCGCAGTTACCCCAAGAAGAAGAAGATTGTTTATCCACACACCGCGCATCCATTCAACTTGTCACAGTCTCTCGCCATTGTTAAAGTTTTTTGTGACCTTCCATTTATTGTCTGGCTACTGAGTGTTCTAATATCATGGCTTCAACATCGGGGGCTGGCCCAAGTGGTGGTGGTGGCCCAGGGAAAAAACAGCAAGTGCTGGTAATGTAAAAGTGACCGAAAAGGCCAGACAATACATGCGTGGCAAGCCAAAGAAACAATACTGCGTGGAGGAAAAGAAAAAGATAATTTTTTGAATACTGTATGTAGCATAAGTTTATCTTATTACAGTACTGTACTGAAGAAATATGATGTGATACTGATGGGTAATGGAGGAAATTAGGGGTATAGCTGAAGGAGTCCAGGACTGTATTAATTTTTTTAGGTAAGAAGTTTGCCCCTCGGGTAGCGATTTCTTGGATAGCGGCCATTTTGGTGGACTAATAAGGTCACTATCCAAGGGGCCCCACTGTACAACAAAAATCGAAAAAAAAAAAATCACAAAATACATGGTGAAATTTTGTTACTGAGCATCAAAAAAAAAAAAAAAGTTAATAATTCAAAGCACAAGGCTGACATATACAAGCAAATACAGAGCCTTTAAGTTTGATATTTTTCTCCAGCTCCTCTGTAATGACAAAAAAAAAAAAAAATCAGTGAGACAAGTTATTACTAAAATACAAGTTGAATACGCCAAGTTATTACAGTGTTACTTGTTATCTGATGTGGTACTGGTGAAGGACATCAAAAAGTGTCACTGATTTAACTGGGCACAGTTAAACCAATGTCCAGTAACTTTATTGGAATATTCTGTAACTTGCCACAAAAACAACTTCAAAAACCTGTCACCTACCTTACTCGCAGCCAGCAGGTAAGCATCCTCACACCCAAATGTCGGAAGAATTGTTGGCAACCTTTCCAGACAGTAAAGAATTATCTCGGGGACAGTTTTTCCATCTTCACCATATATGTATGAGCAGTTCTGTCTGAAAAATGCAAGCAGCTTAAATAAGAAACTGTAATTAACTACTTCCAAACTATTCTATCTATCTATCTATTGCCAGACGCCTCAATCCCGCACGGGGTGGCCACAAACAAATCGCCTCCATGTCACTCTGTCCCCTGCCATTTCACTACCACACTCCCAACTCACACCCCCCTCCCTCATATACCTCTCCACTCCATCCCTCCATCTCATCCTTGGCCTCCCCCTCCCTCTCGCCCCCTCCACCTCACTCACATACACTCTCCTCATCAGTCTTTCACTCTCCATCCTCTCCACATGACCAAACCACCTTAACGTGCTTCTCCTAACGCTTCCCATCACATCCTCAACCACACCACAACGCTCCTTCACTTCCTCATTCATTAGTCTGTCACTCCATGTGACTCCACATGCTCCTCTCAAATAACTCATTTCCACTGCTCTCACTCTTGACTTCTGTCCTTCCAACAGGGTCCAAGCTTCACTTCCATATGTCAGAGTTGGTATCACAATACTGTCATGTAACAACTTTTTCTCTTCCATGCTCACCTCCCTGTTTCTTATCACTGCTTTCAACGAACCAGCAACCTTCCTTCCCTGCTGCACCCTTTCGAGCACTTCACCCTCCAGACTNTCTTTCACTCTCCATCCTCTCCACATGCCCAAACCACCTTAACGTGTTTCTCCTAACGCTTCCCATCACGTCCTCAACCACACCACAACGCTCCTTCACTTCCTCATTTGTTAGTCTGTCTCTCCATGTGACTCCACATGCTCCTCTCAAATAACTCATTTCCACTGCTCTCACTCTTGACTTCTGTCCTTCCAACAGGGTCCAAGCTTCACTTCCATATGTCAGAGTTGGTATCACAATACTGTCATGTAACAACTTTTTCACTTCCATGCTCACCTCCCTGTTTCTTATCACTGCTTTCAACGAACCAGCAACCTTCCTTCCCTGCTGCACCCTTTCGAGCACTTCACCCTCCAGACTTCCATCCTTACTCATCACACTGCCCAAGTACTTAAATTCACTCACATTCTCCATATCCTTCCCATCCAATCTCATTGTACATTCACTGGCTTCACTTCTCTCGAAGACCATCACTTTACTCTTCCCTACATTCACCTTTAGATTCCGTTTCTTACACACTCTCCTAAACTCATCTACCAAGCCTTGCAGCTCCCCTTCATCTTCGCTCAACAACACAGTATCATCTGCAAACAACAGTACAGGGAGTTTCCAAACACTGCCCTCTCTCACTAGGGTCGCTCCCACATCCACTGCCCGACCTTGTATCTCTTTTATAACCCCATCCATATACAGATTGAACAACCATGGAGACATGACACATCCTTGTTTCAATCCAACCTTCAAATGGAAAGATTCACTCAGTTTGCCATCCACACGCACTGCAGCCTTAGCACCTTCATACATACTCTTCACTGCCTTCAACAACTTCCCATCCACTCCATATATTCTTAATACCTTCCACAAACCTTGTCTATCCACCGTGTCATATGCTTTCTCCAGATCCATAAAGGCTGAATACAACTTCTTGCCCTTCTCTAGAAACTTTTCCACTAAGGATCTAAGAATGAATATCTGGTCTACACAACCTCTTCCCTTCCTAAAACCTCCTTGTTCTTCTCCAACTAATTCCTCAGTAATTTCCCTAACTCTGTCAATAAGTATCCTACCATATATTTTTCCTATTACACTGAGAAGGCAAATGCCCCTATGATTACCACACACTGCTTTTTCCCCTTTTCCTTTGTACAGAGGAATAATTATGCCTGACTTCCAATCCACCGGAACTCTACCCTCCTCCCAAGCCAATCTGCACACCTTCCACATCCATTC
>JAGKTI010034587.1:0-11427 GCA_018397915.1 Birgus latro | reverse complement strand
AGTGTTGATGTTTGTGATGGATGTACTGTTTAATGTTTCAAAGTGTTGTTCTGTTTCAGTTGTGAAGGCCTCCCAGTTGGCTCTCTTATAACTAGTGTAAGTGTGTCTGTGGCCAGCTGGGGTGATTCTGGTTTTGGTAGTGATGATGATCAGGAGGTGGTCAGAGCCAAGGGCTCTGACCACTCTCCAGGAAGTTGTGGGGGCGAGGTTTGGGGAACAGAAGGTGATGTCTGGGGATGATGGGAGGAAGAGGGCTTGGCGTGGGATATGGGTATGAAGACTGGGATGATTGAGTATGAAAAGGTGATCTGTCTGGGTTTGTAGTGCCAGCCCTCTGTCTGTGTCAGAGTTGTTGACATACCAGGCCGACACCTTGGCGTTGAAATCACCACCCAGGATGATGTTGGGTATGTTAGTGATGTGGTGTATTTGTGGAGTAATTGTGTGGTACTGTGGGGGATGACTGGGGGGGAATGTATATGCTGGCGATTGTCGTGTGTGATTTGTTACCAGTGCTTATTTTAATTAATTGTATTTCTGTTGTAGTGTCATGTGGGGGGAGAAGTGACTGTGTGTGCACTTGTATCTGAAAAGTTTACGGATTTGTGTACCAGGGTGATGAGTCAACCGCCACCACCATCGGCCCGGTCCTGTCTGATGGTGGTGAAATTATGAAATGTAGGTGTTTTTTGCGTTGTGCGTAGTTTTGTTTCTTGTAAGATGGCAATATGTATGTTGTGTTGTTTGATGAATTGTGTGAGTTCTTGTTTTTTTGTGTTTATGCCATCTATGTTTAGTTGGAGAATGTTTATGTTATGTGTGCAGTGTGTGCTGGGTGCTACAGCACGGAGGGGAGGTGGTGGTGAGGGTGGAGGGGAAGGGGTAGGAGAAGGTTGTGGTGGAGGTAAGGGTTGGGGTGGATTAGTTTTGGGTGGGATAGGAGGGGTTAGGGGATTGGATGGTGTGGGAAGGATTCGTGGGTTAGGTTGAGGTGTGGGGGAAGTAGGAGCAGGGTTGGTGAGGGGGTTAGTGCGTGGGGGGGAAGGAACATAAGGAGCAAGTCCAGGTGTGTGTGTAGTCTTTTCAGGATGCAAGTGTTGTGCAAGTGTAATGGGTCCAGTTCTTGCAGGAATTGCACTGAACTGAACCCTTTGTCTGTCAGCTCGACGTAATAGGTTTTGAGCATGTTGGACATGTGTATTTGTTGGTGGGTCCTGGATTGCTCTCAATATTCCCGGCAAGAAGTCGTCATCAAGAAATGACCGTCGGGGAGTCATTTCTCGGTGTAGAAAAAACGTTGTTGTGTGTGGTGTGTGGAGAGATGTGGTACTTGCCTAGGCGACCGAAGCCACTCCCAGGTTCTCGGGCCTTGTGAGGGGCCGGGGGGGGTTGCGGTGGTTTGGCCCCCATGCTGTCCTTCTCTTCTCCTCGACAGCCTTTGGGGGGTAGCCCCACGACAAAGACGCCACCGCTCCAGGTCCTGGAACTGCAGTAAGCACTCGTCCTATAATGTACCATATTATGTTATGGCTGAGAAAAAAAAAAGTGAATTTTTTTGTTTTTGTTTTGGGTGGGGGAGATAATTTCTTACTAACCAAAATCTTCCATACTCAGTTAATAAATCAGTCAGTCCCATATTACCCTTGGTGAGATGTTGATATCAGAGGCTAAACTAATGGGGCTCAGAATATCTATGGGTAGGTGGCCAACCCACACCCTTATTGGCGCTACATGACCAATCTCTGCCAGTCTTTGAAACAGCAAATAAAATTCATTTTTTTTTTTTTTTTGTCCGACTCTGGGCATAGGCTTCACAGCCTGCTACCAAGGTCCAGCAGTCCTCCTACATACCATACACCTCTAGATGTTTGATGATTTAACCTCTTCAGTCCGAGTTTTCTGAACAATGCAAATTTATCTGGTTTTATAAAGATGACTAAGTAATTTCAGTGAACCCATTAAAAACATCCTTTGGAGTGTAAGAGTCCAAGGGTAGGCTACTGTCATCCAAAACATTTTATATGAGGGAGTCACCAACCTTTGCCTCAAGCAGCATTTTGCATGAGAGAAACTCCTCCAACCTATCCATCTATAGCCAGATGCCATAATCCTGTAAGGGGTGGCCATTTGTCTTTGAGTTAGTTGTTTTACAGGTAGGGGCACTAACCCTCCCAAACCACCTGTTGACGCATAGGGAATGAAGACGTATGAGTTGGTTATATGGTAACCACCAAATATCATATATGGTTTCCTAGCTTACGGGAAACTATTAGGCTTGTCACTCAGTGTAAAGCCACCTGAAAAGGAAATAAGAGTAATAAAAGGTAACAGGAAAGATGGGAGAAATAGGAAGAGAGGAAGGCACACACAGAAAAAAGAATGGTATAGGTGAAGGAAAAACTAGGCAGCACTACACCAAGTCAGTGGATGATGGTTGCCACCATCTACTACTATTTCTGAACGATGTCAAATTAATTTATCTAGCTTTGGACAGCTGACTCTAACTTCAGTTATCCCTTAAAAACAAAAACTCTTGGGAGTGTAAAAGTCTGAGGGTAGGCTACTGTCATCTAAGACATTTTATATCAGTGAATGACCAACCTTTGCCTAAAGTAGCATTTTGCATGAGAGAAACTTCTCCAGCCACTTCTGGGAAATCAAAACCACTGTGTTTTAAGGAAGGACTATCATTCCAACATGAGTACTTTATGACTAGCCCATTTTCCTCCCATTCCATCTGATTTTATCTGCTGCAAAACACAGCTGTGAGCTGAAGGAGGTAAATCAACAGTGCACCAAGTGTCTCATAACATTAAAAAGTAAATTTGTTACTAATAAAGTTAAAGGAGAGAGAAACACATGGTTTATCTCTGTGTTTATAACTACATGTCAAATAACTGGGAATACAACGGCAAAAACAACAACCATCTGCTGTTCCCCTACATATCCACAAGCATTACAGGGCGTGGCAACTCCAGGCCAACATGACCACTTGTGAAACATCTACATCATGAAGACCTACGCCAGGAAGCACTGCGTACACAACTTGGGAGTAACTATGCCAGACTGTATACATCTCAACTGTGTAAGTACTCTCAAGAGCAAAAGTTCACCCACACTCAAGTCAACATTGTGTCCTGCCTTCAATATTTCTCATTGTCCCCTAGATTTGAATCTATCCTTCCTTCTCATATTCATATGCTGTATGTTCCATATTCCATCCACATAAAAATATTTCCTGTAACAGCTGGCACTTGGCAGGGAAATGTCGGCAAACTTTCAATCATGAAGTACCTGGAATGCATAGATCTGGTATAATTCAGCTTTGTCGTATACACCTGGCAATATTGACTGTGCCTGTATGTTGATCTGGCATGAGCGAAATGTTTGTGTCACCATTACATCTAACAAAAGCTGCAATGATACTAGATGACTGATTAGCTAATGTTTCATCAACTTCATCTAAAATTTTCTTACAAGCACTTAACTGAATTATGCTTCAAACAGGAACAATCTGACTTACTATGATAAGATGTGCAAGGTAGTATTGTCTACATTACTCTGGATGCATCATAAGACTAATAATGAAGGCAGGCACGGTAGTTATCATAGTCTAAATAGTCTTCATGCAGACCTGGAGTCTCTCTAAAGTCTAAGACGGGAATGTCACAAGAGTTTATTAATTCATATCTGGATGATTACTCGTGTGGGGTGGTCAGCTACGCAACACATTTCCATTTCATTTTCCTGGGAACAACCTGTCCAGTCAGGTAATAAGAACTACCCAAAACATCTATTATTTTTAATTTACTCTTCTGATGTGTACCCACGCTGTCACTGGTCCTTTACATCCTTGTATGTTTTTTCCAGTGGAGGATTCCCTAGCTTTCTCTGCATGTAAAATGAGATTCTTCATGGAAGGCAAAATGCACATATTTTTAACTTCCACCACTTTTGACTATCTTGGGCCAGGACTGGCAAGTTCTTACTGTCTGACTGCAAACTGCTTCTTCTAAACCATCACACTTAAACCTAACACAGCAGATCATTCTTTAATATAAAAAGAATAAAACTGTGTCTGTGATTCCAAAACAAAAATACAAAAAAGTCAGAAGGTACTGTATCCTACTACAAGATCTGAAACTCAGTAATGTCAGGAGTAAATACTGTATATATAATATCCACACCATTCAGAAGTAATCATCAGCTGGAGATAACACGAAGGGTGACCCAGAAGTCTCCCATCTCTGGAAACACTTAGAACTTTTTATCAGTATTCCTATGATATGAATAACAACATACAACAGTCTAATGCCAACTCACTTGTTAAAATGAAGACTTTTACATTAGGTAATCTTTAAAACTAAATAACTGTTATACTTTTGCACGTTAACAATCAATTTCCACTTCCTGATATACAATAATGATACAAGAAGGCAGCCTAAAGATAGGTTACAGCTAAGCCACCTCAACCTTCACTCACAAAATATAATGCACCATATACAGCTACAGTAAATAACACAGGAAGCCTGGAGTACACTGTAGGTGGGGTACACTCACAGGCATTTGTTCTGTTATTGCAACAAAGGAGAAAAAGATGAAGGACATGAGGTGTAACTCAACATGTGACTCAAAGTTCATTATTTGCATGTTACTAGTAACTAATTGCCACAGTATGTATTTATCCACTGAAATAAATTATAACTGTAATAAAATAGTAAAAAGACGTGCTAGCTCAGAAACAGATGTAAAGAGTAGTTAATGAAGAGCTGTCACAATACATTAAGGACCCACAACTCTGCGCTTGGTTAGTATGCATTAGCCTTTAATCCCTTCAGTCTGATGATGTACTCTATTTTATTCTTGCTACCTCCAGCCAGCTTTTTTAACTTTCAAGAAACCCATTCATAGTGGGTTAGAAACAGTGTTCACTAACTCCTTCAAACCTTAATTTCCTCCCTAAGCCAAATAAACATTATCTGAAGGTAGCAAGAACAACTTAAAAAAAAAAAGAAAATAAATGGGATCAGGTTGAAGGGGTTAACTCTGAAACACCCAGAAGGCAATGTTGTCCATTTTAAATAGTCAACAAATTTCAGAATAAATATGTTGTATCCACTTCTGTAATTACTGCTTCACCCTAACTTTTTGAGGATTTAGTCACTTGAGGTTTACCAAAAATCTGCACTACAGTAAGACTCGATCCAGGGGCATTGGCTACAGCAGACTAAATTTGCTGCCAAGTGGACACCCAGAAAATCAATCACAGTCACAATTCTAGTAAAAAATATGAACCCACAAGAAACCCTTAAATGATCCTATGTATATAAGTTCTATAACCGAGATACTTATCAAATAATGATGAACACTACAAATGGACTAAAAAGGGCTGGGGGGGATGGGGAGAGGGAGGAAGGAAGGAAGGAAGGAAGGAGGGAGCCACATAATTCCTTTGCTCAGCTAGAAAATATCCTTCTAAACTGTGGTGATGGGGTGGGTGGGTGCGGAGGTGGCAGAGTGTGGGTGGTGGAGTGGGGTGGGGCAGGGCAGTGTGGGGGGACTTAAGACGCGGCAGGCTGAGTGACATCCTGGTTGGGCGTGGTTGACTGCACAGGGCCGCCACCATTGGCTGCCTCCAGAGCTGCCTTCTCTCCCTCAGCCTCCTTCAGAGCCTCCTCAAAGTCCTGTGTTGAGTTAGAGCCAGAACCTCCCATGCGAGTCTGAAGGCAGGGAAGAAATTTTTAAATAGGATAACAATTAAAACAAACGGGGAATTGCAATATTACACGAGAAAAGTAAAATACAGTACTCCTGTATCTCAAGCTGTGCATTATTCCTTGTGGATGAATGAGATCCATTTTGTCAATATCATCATCCTTAACCTACACCCCACTAATACATGGGCTACAAAAGATCCAGAAATAGGGAGAGAAAAGCAGAAAAGTAGAAGTTGATGTGAACACTGGCTGTTCTGGTATCACAGACATAATAAAGAAAAATACAAGCACAGATAATGATGGAAGCTTTCTACTTTGATTACTACTTGTTTCATTAGGCTTATAATGTATGCAGCTACATCAGTGACAATGATGAGTACTGAGAATTTTATTTCCATTCTGCAGCACAAGTGACACTGAGGTTGTGCAAAAAACATCTTTAACCCGCCCAGTATTGACCGTTTTTTTACCCAGCCTACTCCCAAATCCCAACCGACCTACCGATTTTTTTTTTTTTTTGGCTCAAACCTCCGCTTTTGGTGAGAAACATTGAAAATTCATAGAGAAATCGCCCGCCTGAGGTTAAAAATGTTGATACAGGTGTCATTTAGCCTTATGTTTTCCTTCTTTTTCTGGGTACCTGGCTAAAGAAAACAAACTATGGAAGGGTTAACTAATTCAAGCCACTTTAAATTATGCATTTATTTATTTATTTGGTATGAATTTATGTGTAGTACAAGTCTATATTGGTTTTCACACAATATTATAGGAGATAAAAGCATTGTTCTCTCACCCAAAACCCCAGTATATGGCAACTTCCTTTACAACATTACCACCTCATTACTTCTGTTTGTTTCTACCTCTAGCTTCTTTGTTTCTTTGTCCTCCACCTCAGGAAACGCTTTCACAGTGAATTTCGTCATTGGAGAGACTGTAGGGCAACATACCTTTACTTGCCAGGTTAGTGCTAACAGGTGAATTGTCCAGTGTGGGGGGGAGGGGGGAGGGGGGTTAGGTGGGGCCAGGCAGTATCCCCACTTGACAGCAAGTAGAGGAAGGTCTCCCACATATGCCTACCAAAAATCACCCACGAATGTTGAAAAATGTGCACACAATGAGCCTTGCAATTGAGTGACGTATGATGAACGTTGGTGGGTCTGTCCGTGGAAAAAAGTAGTGACGTGCATCGTACGTTGGTGAGACTCGGCGGGTTAAGGATTGAGTATGCATACATCTCTATACGCATATCAATATGAGTAATTTTATAATCTATCTGATTCACAACCATTCACTTTATAACTGGTAGTTATCAATACTTCTCATCTGCAAACTGTTGACACATGTAGAGTACTTTTTTATATAATGTTCCTTCACTCACCCCCTCAAAGAAGACTGGGACCATTTTAGGTTTCATTCTAGCTATCATCAGATTATTTTAACTAGCTCAAGGAAGTTCCCTACCCTCTGAGGAATAAAATTCCCTGAAGGAGGGCTAGGACAGTTTTAGATATATTCTGGCTGCTGCTCTGCTTGGAAAGGAACCTGTACCACATCTTTGGGGAGGGTTCATATTTTTTAAAGAAAATATTCATCAACTTGACCATTTACTGCACTGGGTGGTAACCATACAATAAAAAACTGGGTGTTAATGAGTTAAAGCCATCCAACTGGATGTGGCCCATATGCTTCAGTCCAAGAGGTGGTTGAAGTTTATATACATACATATCTAAAAATGATGCCAGGCTTCCTCTTAAAGAATCCCCATACTGGGGATGGCCATGGCACAATCAGAGCCATCTTCCACTCCACTGGTAAAATTCTGCTTTTCCAGGTTTTCTGACATATTTCCCACATACCTTTCACTACACCTTCCCCACTTTCCATCATTTCTAAATAATATTGCACATTTCTAGATACATGAGTACAATCCTTTTTTCTGCACCACCAAGCTCAATTATAAAACTGATTGCCTTTCTCTTAACATCACCATTAATTAATTTTTCAAATTATCCATCTGTCCCTTACTTCACTTTTAATTCTATACATTCTTTCATTTTTCATCCATCACACATATCAACTTCTTTTTATGTTCAATCTTAAATTTTTGCACCCTTAAAACACACTATCTTATCTTCAGATAAGTTTTCATACTCTTACTTCAAAATTCTTCATTAACCCTTTGTTTCTCTATTAATTACTTTCCATACCTCTTACAACACTTAGTATATTCCTTTTTTGTTCACCTAAAGTTCTAATTTCTCCCACTCACTCCTACTGACTTCATGTTGTTCTTACAATACAGCACAGTACTACAGTGCAGTATGCCTGGTGGTTTAGTGGTTGGAACACTCCCGTCACAATGATTGTCTTAGATGCATTGCAGTTGATCCCCAAGAGGTGATTGGAGGGACTTCAGTCACATATCAGGCTGGTCATCAACCCTTAAATGTAGCCTACTTAGACTGAGGTAGCCTGGCCCTGAGACCCTACACCTCCACCAGCAATAGGACCGGTTGTGTTACCACTGCCCTTCCTCGTATTAACCAACATCCTTGCAATACCACAGACGTCTACAACATTCTTTCCCCAGACATTTTGTGTATGCATTCCACAGTCTAAATCCATTTATTCAGAGTTCACTGACACTGACTCCTTTACATTTGGCTACAGTCCTCACTTACTTCTTTGTTTCTCTGTTTACCCACTAACAGTATTTTTTCACTCCAAGCAGCCCTCTCATCCTTCTTCCTTGCTCCTTTCAGCTTCATCTTACTCTGTACTATCATATGACCAGACAATCCACTGTACAGGTGCCACCCTCAAACTCCCTTGTTTCTAACACCCATGCAGCTGTAACTCAACAAGCACACAATCAGATTTCCCTCAAAGCTCATACCACCCAATGCCATGTATAGGACTTCCCTGTTTCAAAGAGATGGCTCATTATGTCATTCACTTGATCTATATTGTGTCTTTCACTAATGTCATCCATCAGAAACACTCATAATCATTCTACCTAACTTAACCCTCTTTTCACACTTCTGTCATCACAAGATGCATAAGTAATCATTACAGCCACTTTCATCATTTATATCTTAATCTCTTAACTCCCATATGCGAATCACAAAGGTCAAGCGTAAATACTAGCCCCCCATAATGCCCACGTACTGAGTGTTCTTCATATTAATTATCATTTTCTTGTATGTTTATGTTCAGCAAACTGTTTGTTTTGTTTACTTTCATCTATCTATAGCCCGACGCCCTAATCCCGCAAAGGGTGGCCACAGACAAAACGCCTCCAAGTCGCTCTGTCACCCACCATTTGCCTACCCTCCCTCCAGCTCACTCCCCCCTCCCTCATATACCTCTCAACTCCATCCCTCCACCTCATTCTCGGCCTTCCCCTCCCTCCACCCCACCTGCATACACCCTCTTAGTCAGAGTTTCATTCTCCATTCTCTCCACATGTCCAAACCACCTCAGTGTATTTCTCCTAATCTCAACCACATCCACATCCACCTCACAACATTCCTTCACTTCTTCATTCATCAACCTGTCCCTCCATGTCACTCCACATCCTCTCAAGTAACTCATTTCCAAAGCTCTCACTCTTGACTTGTTACCCTCTAGCAAGGTCCATGCCTCGCTTCCATATGTCAGGGTAGGGATCACGATACTATCATGCAGTGACTTCTTGACTTCCATACTCACCTCCCTATTTCTCATCACTGCTTTCAATGAACCAACAACCTTCCTTCCCTGCTGTACCCTTTCAAGTATTTCATCCCCAAAACTTCCATCCTTACTCATCACACTGCCCAAATACTTGAATGCACTCACATTCTCCATATCATCACCATCCAACCTCACTGTGCATTCTGTGACTTCATTCCTCTCAAACACCATAACTTTACTCTTGTTCACATTGACTGTCAGATTCCTCTTCCTACACACTGTCCCAAATTCATTCATCAAACCTGGCAACTCTCCTTCATCTTCACTCAACAATACTGTATCATCAGCAAACAACAACACCGGAATCTTCCACATCTCGCCCTCATTCATTAGAGCCACCCCCACATCCACTGCCCTACCTTGCACCTCCTTTACAACCCCATCCATGTATATATTAAACAGCCATGGAGACATCACACAACCCTGTTTCAGGCCCACTTTCAGATCAAAGAACTCACTTAGCTCACCATCCACTCGCACAGTAGCCATAGCTCCTTCGTACATGCTCTTCACAGCACTCAAGAATTTCCCCTCCACTCCATATATTCTTAATACCCTCCACATACCTTGCCTATCTATTCTGTCATAAGCTTTCTCCAAGTCCATGAAGGCAGCATACACTTTCTTTCCCTTCTCTAGATACTTCTCCATTAAACATCTCAGAACAAATATCTGATCTACACACCCTTTTCCCTTCCTAAATCCCCCTTGTTCTTCTCCAACTAACTCCTCTGTTATATGCCTAACCCTATCAATAAGTATTCTGCCATATATCTTTCCAGTCACACTAAGAAGGCAAATATCCCTATGGTTACCACATACTTCTCTTTCCCCCTTTCCTTTATATAAAGGAACAATTATACCTGATTTCCAGTCCTCTGGGACCCTTCCCTCTTCCCAAGCCAATCTACACAACTTCCATATCCATTCCACAACAATCTCACCCCCATACTTCAGCATTTCACCACACACTTCATCAATTCCTGGGGCCTTTCCCATCTTGACCTTCTTCAATGCTTCCACAACTTCCACCCTACTGATCTCTTCCTCCCTCCTCTCACCTCTTCTTCTCCCAGCCATTCCCCAGCCACTTATACTTGCTCTGCTCTCACTCTCTACATTCAACAAATCCTCAAAGTGCTCCTTCCATCTCCTCAATTTCTCTCACTTCTCCACCAGCAATCTATTATTCCCATCTTTCACTCCTCTACTATTTCCCCTTTCACACTGTCTTACTTTCTTTACCTCCTTCCAAAACAATTTCTTACTCTCCCTCCATTTTACACTCAGATTCCTCCCAAACTCCGCATTCACTTTCTTTTTACTCTCCTTCAATCTCATCACCTCTCTTCTCCAGCTCACATATACCTCTCTCTTCTCTCTCTCATCTTCTCCCCTACCTCTGCTCGCTAGCCATTCACTCTATGCCTTCTTCTTTTGTTCCACAGCTCGTTTCACCTCATCATTCCACCATGCTGTCCCTTGCACACCCCTGCATCTCCTCCTCACTCCACAAACCTCCTCACACGCTGCGCCTATCTCATCCGTGAAAATCTTACATACATCTTCCACCCCTTCCATCTGTTCTAACTCATACCTTCCCAATCTTTCTTCCACAATTCTCTTGTACTCTGCCATTTTCTCACTATCTTGTAACTTCTCCTCTCTTCTCACAGGAGCTACTTCCTCCTGTCTTCCCCTTGGTCTCTTCACCCACTTTCTTTGCAGCCTCACCTTGGCCATCACTAAGTGATGGTCAGAGATTCCACTCCCCCACCCTCTCCACACTCTTGCATCCAACATTTATCTTCTCATTTGCTCATCCACACACACATAATCTATCATTGCCTTCCGTTCTACAAATTCACCATCCATCCTCCTCAAGACTCTCCATGTATACCTGTGGATCATTTTGTGCCGAAAGTAGGTGTTGGCTATTGCCAACCCCTTACTGGCACAGATGTCCACCAAGGCA
>JAGKTI010034586.1:0-11427 GCA_018397915.1 Birgus latro | reverse complement strand
TTTTTTTTTTTTTTTTTTTGACTCATATATGTAGCCAGTATTTTGAGACTTAAAACATAAAAAACATTTTTTCATACTTTCTTTGGTGTGGCTTTTTGGGCCTAATAGGGGTACTTTGGCTGTCATTCTGTACTAATACTGTTATAGCATATGCTATGTGCTGTAGTTTTGGACCGTGTTTCAAGATCAGTCAGTTTGTTATTGTATGGTATTAATTGGAACTGAGATTTTTTTTTTTCCCCAAATTCAGTAAAGTCAGTATGTTATAGTATGGTATTGATTGGAACTGAGATTTTTTTGTTTTTTTGTTTTTTTCCAATTCAGTACTATAATTCTGATGTTGAAGAAAATGTTTGTCAAGCTACTGAACAGTCCTGGTATAAGTAACCTCTGAAATTCTGACAGTATTCAGCATTCACTGGAAACCTCCATATACCAGTACTGGCATGTATAAAAAATTCTTATTGAAGACTGAATCTTAATTCCTGTGAAATTCTTCCACAGCTATGCGGAAAAATACAAGGAATGGGGTCTGTTAATGGTCAGTGGAGAAGACCCTCTTCTGTACATCTGTGAGGTCCCAAAAGACAGACTTGCTCTACTGGTGGATGAGGCAGCTGAGCGAGACCATGAGTATGGCCTGGTGCTTAAGGACCCAGAAAAGGTGCCTCGTGGCCCTGTCATGGTCCATCAGCCAGAGGACACTATATTTGACTTGGTTCGACGTCAGGTCATCAACTATGTGTCCATAATGTGTCTTGGTTAGTAGCCCGTATAGTGTAAGAGACTTATGTAGGGCCACTTTATAAGAAAGTGTAGTACAGGCAATATATGACTTGGTTTGACACCAGGTCATTAATAACACATGTATCCAGTACTGTAGTATATATACCTCCATTAATATTGTACTGTATCTATGATCACCATCCACTCATTCAATGTAGCTCTGCTCTCAGGTGTCTGCTCTTTCCTCTCCTCCATCCTTCTTTCCTTCCATCCTCTTCTGCCTTTTTTTCCTTCATTCTTTCCTTGTCCTTCTGCCTACAGGTGACTATACACTCCCCCTTCTGTCTTTCTTTCCTTCATTCTTTCCTCTTCCTTCCCTTCACTGTTTCCTCTTCTGCCTGTGGGTGACTCTACACTGAGTGACAAGCCAAATGGTTTCCTGTACATCAGGAAACCATTTACCATGCTGGGTGGTAACCATATAACTAAATTTTGGCGCCTGGTGGTTTAGTGGGTAGTTACGACGCTCCAATCGGATTGAGCCAGTGAAGGTTTACATCCAAGGAGTGGTTGGGATTTATTGCTCACGTAATGCAGCTTAGGGATGAGTGAGGCTGGTCACTCTCATCTCAAATGTCAGGACCAACTTGCCTAGTCCCAGGCTCCTACACTTCTCGTGGGGCAACGTAGGATTGGTTGACGACAACAACGATCTAGTATGCAAGGACATGCATGGCTAGATAATAGAAATTCTAGTATTTAACAATATTTACTGTTGCAGAGATCAGAGGTGGTAGTTGGTGGTGACCATCATCCACTCACTTGATATAATGCTGCCTATGTCTCCCTTTGCCTTTATCATTCTTTTTCTGTGTCTGCCCTCCTCCCTTCCTATTTCTCCCATCATTCCTGTCACACTTTGTTAATCTTTCCTTTTCAGGTGCCTTTACATTGAGTGACAAGCCTGATGGTTTCTTGTAAGCCAGGAAACCATGTATAATGTTGGGTGGTAGCAAATGGCCACCCCTTATGGGATCATGTCGTCTGGTTATAGATAGACAGACAGAGATCAGAGCAGCAACACCTGACTTGCTTTGATGCCAAATAATCAACTGTATGTCCTTTATGTGCCTTGATTAGTATCTGCTGTGATAGGTTATGCAGGGCCAGAATATGAGGAATTGTTATGCAGGTATAGGCATCTACTCTAATCTAAAAATGATGCCATGTTTCCTCTTGAGGAATCTCCATACTGGGGTTGGCTATGGTACAGCTGATGTTATCTACAGACTGGAGGTATAACCAATTGCCAAAACCAGCTGATTACTCCCAAACAGTTGCTGGAAGCTGTTGGGAGAAAAGAAATTTGAAATGTGTAATTACATTTATAACAATGTAAGGGTCTCAGCTAGGACTTTGACTCTATGCACAGTCAGTCAGAAGAATGATCATTGAATGAGTGTACTTGTGGCTGAATGTATCTTGCCTAAGAGTGATGAGTGTGTGGCCAGTTACCAAACTTGCAGCCAAATTTCACTTTCTTGGTATTGCCTCCTAGGGTCAATGGTAGCCACCCATCTACTACCCCACAATAGGCATTGTTGTAAGCCAGGGATGTGGTCCAAAATCACTTTCCATACAACTGGTACTGTAAGAAGATACTGATACCCTTGCAATGCGACATAATCATTACTGATGAGCCTTCATGTGTCTCTTTACCCACAGCTGAGGGTTACCCACATCCGACATACGAATGGTTCAAAGAAACTTACGAAAATGAGGAGCTGGTAGCGCAACCTATAGATCCTTTGCTTGATCCTCGCTTCACTGTGTCAGGGGGTACACTCATCATCAACAATCCTAAGCAGGTCAGTCACTTGGTGTTGCCAAGATTTGTGAATCTTGTGTGGTTGTGACTGGATAGTGTGAGATATGTCGGAAAAATAATTACTGTATGTGGTATTGTAACAAGAAATTGCTGTACTAACCCTAGCATGGTAAGAAATGCACTGGAATACAGTGTTACACTCCAAATGAAATTTGTAAACAGTCATGCCACATCTTACAGTTTCATGTGATTTTGATTGATTTCTTCTTGCAGTCAAGCTCTGGAATTAGAATTCCTTGCTTGAATTATTTGTTTATTTATATAAAGTACAAACAATCCACTCACGCGATGTAGTGCTGCTTTCATGTGACTGCCCTTCCTCTCTTCCTTTCTACTTTCCTTCCTTCCTCTTCTGCCTTTCTTTCATTCTTTCCGCTTCCATCTGTCTGCAGGTGATTCTGCACTGAATGACAAGCCAAATGGTTTCCTGTACACCAGGAAACCATTTACTATGCTGGGTGGTAACCATTTAACCAAATTATGGCGCCTGGTGGTTTATCGGGTAATTAAGGCGCTCCAATCGGATTGAGCCAGGCAGGTTTATATCTAAGGGGTGGTTGGGGTTTACTGCTCACATAATGCCACTCAGGGATAAGTGAGGCTGGTCACTCTCATCTTAAATGTCTGAACTAACTTGCCTAGCCCCTGGCTCCTATGCTCCTCATGAGGCAACATAGGATTGGATGATGAATGAATGAATGATAATGCCAACATGCTTGCATGCATCAGCCATTGTCACATAATAGTGGCTCTCCACCCTGCTTGATCTCTGACAGCCTTCGTATTCAGTCCCTTATTCCTGAGGCCATGCTTTTTGACCACATCCCAGGTCTTCTTCAGTCTGCCTCTCACAACCCTACCGTCACCTTCCACATCCATCCTCATTGCCAGGTTGAGGACCGAGGAAAGTATCACTGCCGTGCTACCAACAAGTTTGGGTCAATCACATCCCAGAGTGTCCAGATGTCTTTTGCCTACGTAGCAGAGTTCAACCTCAAACGTTCCAGTGAACCTGGCAATCAGTTCTGGGGCAAGGCCATTTACTGTGACCCTCCACAACATTTTCCAGGTCAGTCAGCAGTTACTTTTCCTCACTGCCTTGCAAATTACAGAGTTCTATATTTCTCCAACAAATACCAGTACCAGGACCTAAGTTCACTTTCATGGGAAAACTCATTTTCTTAAAAATTTTATATTTCCTCAGTGAAATCAGTGGCAAGAAATATCTCCTGCATTTGTATGCTGACCATAGCTATTTGATGCATGACAAAAATGAAGATGGTAGAAGATGGTAATGTGTGTAGAAATTTTGTAGAAGTATTGTCACTAATAAACCGTCAATCTCTCTTAGATGTTCGGTACTATTGGGCTCGTAACTACTTCCCAAACTTGGTTGAGGAGGATCGTAGAACAATGGTTTCTTTTGATGGGAATCTCTACTTCTCCTACCTGGATTTTATTGATGTGGGCAACTATTCATGCAATGTCCAGTCCACTGTCTCCGGCATTGGCAAGAATGGGCCCTTTTTCAGTCTCCAAGTATCCCCTCACCGTGAGTCCAAACAGCAGTTCTGGAGATAAAGTTGAAGCACTTGAGTTATTATAGAATGTGAGGCTAGTGACATATAGAAATTAGTTTTGATGTTGCACTGATATCATGCAATACAGATGTAGTAACAAATAATTTCCCTGTGATGACTAAATACTGTAGTACATCAGTACCAACTTTTCACAAGGGAATGTAAGTATACTGTTTACAGTACTGTATGTACTGCAATTTTTGTACATTTTTAAGACAAATTTTTATTTAGCAAGGAAAAAATATTGTAAATTTTATTAAAATATTCCTTTCCCCAGCCAACTATCAACAGCTGAAGTTTGCCAACAACTTCCCCAAAGCTTTCCCTGAGGCCCCAGTCAGAGGAGAAGATGTTAGACTGGAGTGTATTGCATTTGGATAGTGAGTTTTGTTTGAGTACCCTTTTTTTTTTAATACAAAAATATATAACTATTATAATGCAACATTTGCCTTTTAGTGCCTGCACTGTCCAGTGTTATTAAAATAAGAATACAATAGCACATGAGACATCTGTATTACAAATCTAATCCATATTCTTTCCCTTTAAAAAATGCATGGAATATAAAAATTTGATTTGAACATTTACATAAGTTTTTTATCCCCAGCACTCAATTCACTGTTGATTTTGTATCACATGGTTCCTAGATACAATGCTGAGTGTAGGTTGTTGTGTCACTGATATTCAGTACCTCACTGGCCAACTCCCAGGAATTCTGAACTACCCATACCTGACCAGTTCAACATTATATTATTACCCATTCCCTCTCCCACAACCTACAGACCTTGACCTCAGTCTTTCTGCATGTCAAATAGTGTCATTATTTTAAACTTACCTCTATCCTCAAGTTTTTGCTATCTAATAGTATGATTATTTCAACCCCATCATTACGATGATGTCTCATTTTAATGATGCAATTGCCAAACAGTTTTATTCAGCTTAGGAAAGACTAACTTGTAGGCAAGCGATTAATGATGGCTGTCTTTAATACCTCCAGTGTAGGGGTTCTCTACTAAGGTGAATAAAATTTCCTGTTGGAACTTAGTACCCAGAATAAAACAAAAAGGCATTAACTTTCCCTCCAATGACATACCAGTACTTTATGTTGTATTATTGCTACCACTAGGCAATTCCTGCCGTCACTAAATCGTAGTTGCCGGTGATCGCCAGCTACTTCAGTACCACAAGTTGGTCTACCCTGTGGAACCGAAATAGTCACACGAGTTCTAAGGATGCACCTTACGTTATTTCTCGACGAAATCATCCTTCACATACTATAGTCATTTTATAGATGTTTTACTGAGATCAGTCAAGTAAAATAGTCGCTAACACCCATTAATGCGAGTCGGGTCTGACCCTGCTCATCTCATATTTATAGATATCTTGGTGCACCAATGGTGTGAAGCCATTATTATTTAGGCTTATAAACTATTAATTAGTCATGTGATAAATGCTGAAGAGAGTGTACAACATATTCATATCGAAAAATGTAATAATACCAACATCACGTGAAGACGAATGCGCGTTACCCGAAACGTGGCATGGCGAAACCTCCAACGTACAGAAACAACATGCCAGCCGCCAAGCCGCCAACCTTTCTCCAGGAAGCTCCATCCCGACATAATGCCTGTATATACAATCTTCAACCATGTTACTCTAACATTTCACATTAAAACATCATTGCATATATCCTAAATAAGTAAATTTTTTCGAATTCCATCATGATATATGAAATGAATAATGAATAAAGCCCATCGATAACTAAAGAAAAAAAGAACATTCAGTCCCATGACGTAGATGATACATCCACACCATTTGTTTGCCTGTTTATTTCTCTATTTCACTACTTCTCATCCTTATAGCATTGAGTAAAACTGATGTTGGTATTATTCCTGTTGTTTTGCTGACAGAGATCATTCAAAGAGATAAAGAAGAAGTTGACCAACTTTGAGCTCTCAAATTAAATTATCTGGCGAAGATAGGCACTTTTTTTTTTTTCCTATGGCAGGAATTTTAATCAGTTTTGAAGAGATCTGAAGGAGTTAGATTTAGCCTTCATTAAGCCCTTCACTACTAGAGGTCTGTCCTAAAGTGAAAAAAAATCATCTAGCGATTGTAAGAATAAAATATGGAAATACAAGTACATCACTGGATTAGAATGTTTAACTTTTTACCCTCTTTCCACCCAACCAGCCCTGTGCCCTCATACAATTGGACACGACGGAGTGGACAGTTGCCTCGAGGTTCCCGTATGGAAAACTATAACCGGGTCCTGATCCTGCCCAGTGTGGAGCCCTCGGACATGGGAGACTACGTTTGTCGGGCTCAGAACTCTCGGGTGGCCATTGAAAACAGCATTGCTCTCAGTATTCAGGGTACAGTAGGCATGAAGCAGAGTGGTAGTTAGGCAGCAGGATGTGAGAGGGAGTGATTACTGGAGTTTCTAAAATTGGTTTGTTTTCATCTGATGGGACTGGACCTTTCTCACAACTTGAATACTGTACTATACTAAAATAAGGTTGCATGAAATATGATGAGCTTTAGTTATGAAATAGGATATTACACTTGGCCATCAGCTGAGCTGAAAGGGTTTAGGAATCATTGTCATATTAGAGTACTGTACATGAGTTATGTTTCCATCTTCCTTTGGCAGTGAAATGAGAATATGTACATCATGAAAAAGATGTTATTAATTGACCCTTGTAGTGATCACATCCACTCACAGTAATCCAGTCTTCATTAAAATTCCCTCCATGCTAAGGGATCTTTGTATGCAGCATGTGTTGTGAGTGTAATATTGCATGGTAGTGAGACCTGGGCAACAAAGAAATTGGATATTTGTAGGCTCAGACACACAGAAATGACAATAATTAGATGGATGTGTAGTGTGCCCATCAGTGCAGGCCCTGGGGGGGGAGGGACTAGATTGTGATTGAAGAGTTGAGAGGAAGGATAGAACTTGAACGTATTTGTGTTGGGATGAGAAGGGGTAGATTGAGATGCTTTGGGCATTATTGAGAGGGTGGAGGATGACAGTTGGGTGCAGAAGGTGAGAAGTGTGAATGTCAGAAGCAGAGCTGCAAGAGGCAGACCTGGGATGGGGTCATAGAGTGTGACCTCATAGATAAGGGGACTGAATAGGGAGGCTGTTAGAGATCAAACAGCATGAAGAGCTGCCATTAGGTGATGAAGGCCAATGCATGCCAGCATGTTGAGCCTTCATAAACAATATGATACGATATATGAACAATATGATTTTTCCCTGCAGCCAAGCCTAGTTTCACCATCCGACTTCATGACCAGTTTATTGCTGAGGAAGCTGACCTTATGTGGGAGTGCGAGGCATTTGGCATCCCTGATGTTGATTATCAGTGGCTTCGGAATTCTGAAAAACTTGTTTTTGAAAAACTGAATCAGGATGAACAAGCACGCTATGATATTGTGGTAAGTGAGATGAAAATGGAAATGTCTTTGGTGTAAATATTGTATGAGGAGATTCATTTTCCTAATATCAGTGATATATTGCTTTTCACCATCATCATCCGGACCTCCTTTCCCACCCTAGGGCAGGGTGAGGAGTAGCAATGTCCAGACAGCTCAAGTCTGCCCAGTCCAATGGGCCACACTTCCATTCACTCATCTTTCAGGTCCCCGGAATCCTGGCTTTATCTGATACGCCAAAAAACTTTCACCACATTCTGTAGCTTCACAAAAATGTATCCGATATCTTGAAGATAATTCCAGCTTTTTAAATTGCACTTTGTTTTGAGCATCTAAACCTTGAAAATGTAAAACCTGTATTACCATATGAATAACAGCTAGTAAAAAGAGGCTACTGTACTCCTGCATCAAAAGTTGTGTTTGTGTATGAATAGGTTGGACTCAGAACCATATTCTTCATGAACTGAGTTAATTTTTTTTTTCTTCTACTTACTACTAGCACTGATAATATGCAGACTGTTTGCAATTTCAGGACAGTATGTTGAAGATTAAGAATGTGAAAGAAGCAGATGAGGCAATGTACCAATGCAAGGCCACAAACCAGTTAGGATCAAGTTATTCCTCTGCCCAGTTGAAGGTTCTGAGTAAGTTTTGTGAAAGGGTTTGGTTTAGTACATTTTGTTCGTTGGTCAATAGTCCAGGGAAAAAAAAAAAGTCAGATAATTCTATTTCACACAGTCAATGGTTTAGTGAGGTTTGGAGAAATGAGGATGACAAATTATATTAAAGATTATATTTTAAGTTGGAATTAATGAACTTCATTTAAAATGTGAAATAATATAATCCATAATGATGTCACAATGATGTTTTAATATGCACCTTAATCTTTCCCCCATGACAATTTAGCTGTAATTGCAAGAAACATACCTGGTAATCAAAAATAACCAAACTGATTTCACTTCTCTGACAGGCAGTACATTGCCACTTTCCTACAGCATTATTAACCCACCTCATTTACCACTGAAATACTGGGTAAAATAGATTTAAGTAAATTTACTTTGGGGAATATCCAGAAATGGGAGTAGAAAAGCATTATTATACTTCATTTCCTGATTCTGGATCCTTTTCACAACGTTCATTTTAAGTGGGATGTAGAGGTAGATGGTGATGATATACACAGTACTCACAATTTGGGTAATAGTAATGATGACCTCTAACTTCTGTGCAAACTTGGTCCTCCCTGTTCCCTCCCAAAGAAAAAGTTGGGTGTTCTACATAAAGTTGGGTGTTACATCCTTTTACCAATATTTATTTTGTAATTTATGCATGGGAAACGGGATTAGGATAATAATGAAACAAGGTTAAGTTGATGATGGTGATGGAACATGGGTAGGATGATAGTAGTGAGGATGGAACAAGGTTAGTGATTATGATAGAACAGGGATAGGATGATGATGGTGATGATCACGATGATAATGTTTTGGCCTCTAACCTTCCCTGTGCAGAGCTAGCCCCAACATTCCAAAAGAAACCCCTGGAGAGCGAGATGTACGCAGCAGAAGGCAAGAACGTGACATTGGTATGCAACCCTGAAGCTGCACCCAGACCAAAGTTCACATGGCGCCACCGTGGACTTGTAATTGGCAATGGTCAGTTGAACTGTGATGAGGCTTATATTATCAGCAGCCAAAGTTGTTCCCAGCACCTCATCCTTAGCAATTTATTGTTGTGTATTACACCTTGGGATTTCATTAAGTGTCATTTTTCCTGAAAAGTTTCAGTTTTAATTCTGGTGGGTCATCGTTAGCTGCTGAATGATACAGTCTGGAAGTGGGCAGCTCAGATAACATACTTTGGTGTTATGCTGCCCAAAAGCATTAATTGATATAGCATGGCCTTCTGCAGGTAGCTACTACTAACATGAGAAAGGAAGTCTGAGACAATAACATAATTCAGTTTTTAACCTAGCTCATTTCCATGAAAGGTGGTCGGCGGCGAATCCTTCGTAATGGCAACCTAGTCATTGACCCAGTGTCACGTGAGGATGAAGGCAACTACACCTGTACTGCTGAGAATGTCTACGGATCAGACACCAGCTCTGGATATCTTTATGTCTTACGTGAGTTTAGTGTTGGTTGAGGGAGTTTAATATCAGATTGCTTGGTTGAAGGATTATGGACAGTAGAGTGATGCACAAATTGTGTACTAAATGTTTGATTAGGAGGAAGTAAATAACTTTAAAAGACTAGATAGAAATAAGTTAGGTATTTGAGACTGTTGTAACAGTACGACTAGTATAGCTTTAATGTGCACTTAATGTCACACGTGAAAGTTTGTAAGTAAATCCCACCCTGTTGATTGGTGTGAAATTAGTATGTACTGTGATGGCAGTAATAAATGTGACTGACAATTCTATTTTACCTCATTTGGAGTATAAGAGCACAAGGCTTGGCTACTGTGGTTTAGTATAGTTAAGGGTAGGAGATCTTATTATGCCCTTGGTAGTGTTTTACATAATAGCAAAACCTCTGGCCTCCATTAGGTTTGAATGCAACAAACAGGAGAGGCTTCTGTTGACTTGTGATCACAGGATGCTTAGGTATATGGCAGGAGTTAAGTGGAGAGACAGTGTCAAATGAGGATGTGAGATGTGGAGTGGAGAGCAGAGGATAGGATTCGGAGAATGAGATTGAGATGGTTTGGTCATGTGCGCAGAAGAGAGCAAAATAACATTTTGAGAAGGGCTATGCAGCTGGAAGTAGAAGGAAGGAGACCAGTGGGAAGACCAAAGAGAACTTGGAGGCAAGTGGTTATGGAAGATATGAGATATTTAAATATAAGAGACCCTGGAGTGAGAGAGACGGAGACAACTCATTTCACGTCCAACCACAGCACCGGGAAGAGAAGGATGCTAAACGAAGATGATGAATGATAACATAAACCACAGTCCTTGCCATAGCTGACAGCTTTACCACCAGGTGGTGGAATCTGACTTTATTCTTGATACCCACCAGGCAAGCCAGAGTTCTACCGCAGTCCACCTGAGCTGGTGACTAGTTCAAAGGGTGACAACTTGACCCTGGAGTGTGAGGCATATACTGACCCCCTACTGGACACAGCATATATCTGGCGCCACAATGGTCTGCGCATCCAACTAGATGATACAGAGTACCTACGCTACATTGCATATGAACAGGTTTGTGATGCTTCAATGTGGGCAGTGCAGTGGGTACTTAGATTGTATTGGATGTTGCATGACTGTGATTTGTGGATGATGTATAGTATGTTCTTCGTAATTTTTGGTTGCACTTAACAGTAATTGCCAGGACATTTGATAATTTTGTACTGGTTGATGATCAAATGTTTTACAGTATGTGTACCTTGGGAACAGGAATACCATCCATGTATTTCATGTTCATAAAAGGTGGCCAGAATGGGATGGGAAAACTCTCTCCCTTTTTTTACAGGTGTGGGTGTGTTGCAACCCCACCAGTTAGCACTTGCACTGCAAACAGCTTCATACCACGTATGGCACAGGAGGGGAAAGAGAGAGAGGACGTGGGGCTTCCTTTCCTCGTATTTGTGTCTAGTGGGAAAAGAGCTGAGCCCTGGATATTCTCACCTTGTGTGAATGTGGGATACTGGGTGTAGATGATGATAGCATGTTTGTATTTAATTTCCTTAATGTTTGAATGTTATCTTTTGATTACTGCTTGTACAGTATTTCCTTAAATCAAGGAATTTGGTAGCTGGTGTTCTGTACAGTCAATTCCCATTGTATTAAAACTTCCTAAA
>JAGKTI010034584.1:0-11025 GCA_018397915.1 Birgus latro | reverse complement strand
CCCTCCCCCCCCCTCGTTACCCTTCTCCAGTCTCTTCCTCTCTCTCCCTCCCCCCCCCCTGCCCTCCCCCGCCCCCCCTGTGTCTCACCCTCTCTCTCTCTCTCTCTCTCTCTCTCTCTCTCTCACTTTCCCTCCTAAGACTCCCCCTTTTTTTTATTTTTCAAGGTAAGTTTCCATCCATTCATACGATGAAGCGAGAATGAACTGAGAAACAGGAAGGTAAATAAGGAAGTAAAATTCGCCTTGGTCTTCCCTTCCTTCTTCGCTTTTCTTGCCATTTGTTATGCATGTATTTGTATCTGTTTTTATCTATTTGCCTGTCTGTCTGTCTGTCTACTTATGTCTGTCTTTCTATCTGTCTATCTCTCTATTTATCTATCTAAGAAGAACTATCACCAGCCTGCTCCTTGCTATGGGCCACACACTCATCCCCATGCCATTCAATCTCCCGGAATCCTGACGCCACCACACAGGCCTAACCACCTACACATATTTTTTTTGAGGGGGGGAGGGTGTTCCAGTTCCGTTAGATGAAAACAAGCCTACTAAAGAGGATCTTTTTTTACTAGTAACCAAGGAGACTCATTCGTACTTCATAACTTAGGTAATAAAGACCTTTATTGATTTGACTAGTAACCAAGGAGACTCAGATCTCTAACCTCATATAGCTTTGATGGTCAAATTTAGTTAGATTGGTTATTCTGACTAGTAACCAAGGAGACTCAGATCCATAACCTTTTTAGCTTCTATAGTCAAATGTTACATTGATTGATAAGACTAGTAACCAAGGACACTCAAAGATCCATAACCCCTATAGCTTTGATGGCCAAATGAAGTAGGGTTGGAGGGTCAGTTTAACTAGTAACCAAGTAGACTCAAATTTCTAACCCCTTATAGCTCAGTTGATGACCAAGTGTAGTTAGAGTGAAGGGTAAATTGAACTAGTAACCAAGGAGACTCATTCCTACTCTATAAGTAAGGCTGACAATAACCAAGTAAACTGAAATTCGTAACCTCTTATAGCTTCAATGACTGTAGTAAACTGGAGGGTCTACATGACTAGTATCCAAGGAGACTCAACCAATGGTTTTTAACCCGCCAGGTTCCGACTGATTTTTTACCCAACACACCCTCAGAACCTGACCGATTCTCAACTTTTTTTTTGGGGGGGGAGGGGAGCTCAAACCTCCGCTTTTGGTGAGAAACATCGAAAATTCATAGAGAAATTATTCTCCTGAGCTTATAAATGTTGCTACAGGTGACGAGTCAGCCTTACCTTTCATTCTCTCTCAGGGTACGTGGCTTCAAAGAAAACGAACTATGGAAGGGTAAACTAATTTAATCCACTTTAAATTACGTATTTACTTAGTTATTTGGTACGAATTTATATGTTGTACAAGACTATATTGGTTTTCACACAATTATATAGGCAATAGAAGCAATGTTCACTCACCAAACACATCCACATATGGTACCTTAATTTACGACATTACCACCTCGTTTATTTCTTGCTCTAGCTTCTTTATTTCTTTGTCCTCCACCTCAGGAATCACTTTCTCCGTGAAATTCGTCATTGGAGAGACCCTGGGGCAACATGTCTTTACTGACCAGGTTACGTCTAACAGGTGAATTGCCGAGTGTGGGGGTGAGGGGGGGTCAGGTGGGGCCAGGCAGTATCCCCACTTGACAGCAGGTAGAGGAAGGTCTCCCACATATACCTACCAAAAATCATCCGCGAATCTTGAAAAATGTGCAAACGACGGGCCTTGCAATTGACTGACGTACGATTCACGTCGGCTGGTTTGAGCGTGGAAAAACGTGGTGACATGCATCGTACGTCGGTGGGACTGGGAGGGTTAACCAGGAGTGGGCCAGTCCCGTCGCATGAAGTCAAAATTAATGCTCAAATTCTGGTACTGGCCAACCTAATAAACAGGACGAAATATTTAGCAAAAAAATGAAGAATTAATGAAGGTGGGCGATGGATTGGCAGATGTGAGGTTTTTTTTTCAGTGATTAATGCTGATGTGTTTGTGTGTTTGTTTGTGGTGGTGGCGGTGTTGTTGCTGTTGTTGGTGATGGTGCTATTGGTGTTATTGATGCTGTTGTTGTTGTTGTTGTTGTTACCAGCCGTGATAGCGAAGCTGGTATTGTTTTCAATTTGTCTGTCTGTGTATCTGGTAGTAAGATAACCTCGCAACCACTCAAGATATCATCACAAATTTTACAGGTGTGTAGTAGGAATGAAAATCTTCTATGGGTAGATTTATACATAGACACAGATAGACAGATAGAAAGAGAAGACAAGCAGATAGATAAAGAGAGAGAGACAGATTTGCAGATAGATAGATAAACGCAGAAAAGATAAAGAAATAAGGGAAGGAAACAGTAGATTAAAAGGTAAAAACGTAGAAGAAAATAGAGATAAAGGAAACGAGATGGCAAAACAGGAATAAATTTGGGGCTAAAATGAGAAAGTGAGATAAGTAAAGTGAGAGAGTGAGATAAAAATAAAGTGAAGAAGTAAGGAAAAATAAAGTGAAAAAGTAAGATGATAAAGTGGGACAGTAAGATAAAAAAGTGGGAGAGTAAGATAATAAAGTGGGAAAATAATATAGTAAAGTGGGAAAGTAAGATAATAAAGTGGGAAAGTAAGATAAAGTGGGAAAGTAAGATAATAAAGAGGGAAAGCAAGATAATAAAGTGGACAGTAAGATAATAAAGTGGGACAGTAAGATAATCAAGTGGGAAAGTCAGATAATAAAGTGGGAAAGTAAGAAAATAAAGTGGGACAGTAAGATAATAAAGTGGGAAAGCAAGATAAAGATAATTATTCTCTCTCCCAAGTCCATCATCTCCAGCAGCGTCCTTGCGTGACATTGTGGGCAGGTCTCTCTCTCTCTCTCTCTCTCTCTCTCTCTCTCTCTCTCTCTCTCTGTAAATTTATCTATTTATCAATCTGTATATCTATCCATCCATCCATTAGTCAGCCTTCCTATTCTCATCCATCCATACATACAAATATATATAAAGAGAGCCAAATTCAAGATCCATTCATTTCGAGATGCGTTTGAAAGACTGCAGACCATAGGAAGTAGGGAATACAGACAGAGGAAGACAGATCCAGAGTTCACCTGTTGCATCAATGAAGGACTGGGAGTAACGGTTGTCTTGCATTAGAAAATTGGACAGAAAAGGGATGAGAGTTTGTTGCTAGACTCGTAGAGATGGAGGGATGCAAGCAGACAGTTCAGAGGAACAGTGACCGTTGAAGGAGCGATAGAAGAGAGATAAAGATGCAACAGTGCGGCGAAAAGACAAAGGTTGCAGGGAATCAGTAAGAGGAGGAAAGTTAATGAAATGAAAAGCCTTTGACTCCACACTATTGAGAAGAGCTGCATGTGGGGAGCCTCCCCACACATGAGAGTCGTACTCCATAGAGGGGTGAATAAAACCCGTGTTCAAGGTCAACACCTGTGCAGGGGTAAAGAAAGTTCGGAGTCGGCTTAGCACACCTAATCTCTTGGAAGCAGATTTCACAAGAGATGTAATATGTTCTTTCCAAGATAAATCCAGAGAGAATGAAACCCCAAGCATCTTCAAGGATGATCCAGGACTGAGCTGGACATTATTAAACATTAGTGGGTACTCCTGAGGAAGATATGGTTGGGTTGATAATTGTAAGAACTGAGTCTCTGATGCATTAAAAATAACAAGATTATTTATACCGCAATCAGAGATACGAGCCAAGTTAGACATTAGGTGTGCCATAGCCTCATCCCTTGTTTGTTGAAGTAACTGCTGAGATGAACGTTGTGGAAAACAAATGGAAAGGTGAAGGGTGGAATCATCAGCATATAAGTGAGTGGATAGGGTTAGATGCACAGCTTAGAAGGGCATTGATGAATAAAAGGAAGAGAGCTGGTGACAGGACAGAGCCCTGGGGAACACCACTGTTGATAGGTCTAAGAGAAGAACGATGGCCGTCTACAACAGCAGCTATAGAACGACCAGAAAGGAAGCTAGAGGTGAAGGCACAGATAGAAGGATAGAAACCGTAGGAGGGCATTTGGAAATTAAAGATTTATGCCACACTCGATCGAAAGCCATTGAGATGAGTGCAATGGCAAAGTTTTCGCCAAAGTCCGAAAGGAGGATGACCAGGAGTCTGAAAGGTAGGTGAGAAGATCACCAGTGGAGCGTCCCTGACGGAACCCATACTGACGATCAGAAAGGAGGTTGTGACAGGAAAGATGCTTTAAGATTTTTCTGTTAAGAATTTATTTGAACACTTTTGAAACACAGGCTGTTAAAGCAATTGGACGATAGTTAGAGGGTTGAGATTGATCACCCTTCTTTGGCACTGGCTGAATAAGACCAAACTTCCAGCAAGAAGGAAAGGAACAAGTTGATAGACAAAGGCGAAAGAGTTTACCTAGGCAGGGTGTAAGCATAGAAGCAGAGTTTTGAGGACAACAGGAGGGACTCCATCAGGCCCATATGCCTTGTTAGTATGAAGGCCAGTGATGGCAGAAAATACATCAGCTGAAGAAATTTTATTGTCACACATGACGAAGTCAGAGGGGGGAAGTGATGGAGGAACAGCATCCGAATCGTCTAAGGTGGAATTGGAGGAGAAAGTATGGGAGAAGAGATCTGCTTTATCAGAAGAAGAAATAGTTACAGGGCCATCAGAGCAGAAAAGAGGAGCAAAGGATGATGAAGTAAAGTTGTTAGAAAGGTTTTTGGCGAGGTGCCAGAAGGAGCGAGAAGAATTCGAGTTGGAGAGTTGAGAAAATTTAGCACGGAAGAAATTATTTTTTAGCAGAGCGAAGAACAGACTTAGCACGATTCTGGGCAGAAATATAAAAAAGATGTGATTCAGGGGCGGGCGGTTGGCTCCGGTACCCTTTATAGGCTTTATAAGCCCTCTCCTTGTTGTTGACAGCATTAGAACAAGCGTGATTAAACCAAGGCTTTCTTGCATTAGTCAGAGGATATGAGAAAGGAATGCATGCTTCCATGCCCGAGAGAATAACCTCCGAAATGCGCAAGGCACACTCAGATGGCTCCCGGTCATGGAAGCAATAATCATTCCAAGGAAAAACAAAGAAGTACTGCCTGAGGGCCTTCCAATCCGTAGCTCCAAAGTGCCAAAGTCGGCGTTTCTTTGGAGGGTCCACAGGCCGTACCGGAGCGATAGAACAGGTTAAGGTAATAAGGTTATGATCGGAGGAGCCCAACGGAGAGATAAGATTAACAGAGTAAGAAGGATTAGTTGTTAGGAAGAGGTCAAGTATGTTGGAACTCTCTCCAAGGCGGTCAGGGATACGGGTAGGGTGCTGTACAAGCTGCTCTAGGTCATTAAGGATAGAAATGATGTAGGCTTGTTCACCAGGTGGATCAGTGAAAGGAGAGGAGAGCCAAAGGTGGTGGTGAACATTGAAATCTCCTAGAACGGAGATTTCAGAGAAAGGAGAAATGGATAGAATGTGTTTCATCGTAGAAGTAAGATAGAAGAGATAAGTAAACAGCACAGATAAACTTAGTCAGAGAATGACAGGAAAGCCGAAGCCAGAGAGAAGAGAATTCAGAAGAATCAAGTTCAGGAACACGAGAGCAAGATAGATCGTTGCGTACATATACGCAACAGCCACCTTTGGCTTTGAAATGAGAATAGAGAAAGTAGGAGGATACAGAAGAGGGTGTGCTGTCAGTTGTCTCAGACAGCTGAGTCTCAGAGAGAAAGAGAAGGTGAGGTTTAAAGAAGAAGAGGTGGTACTCAACAGAATGAAAGTTAGAGGAAAGGCCGCGAATGTTATAGAAATGAAGGAGTGAGTCAGACAGTGGTTCCAGGCAGCTCCGAGAGTCGTCACCGGGAGAGGGGCGGATGATGGGGGCATTTATGGTCCCTCCCCCCCCCCCCGGGGACTCCGAGGCTATGTTATTTGACGCCATTAGCTTTGAATTTTGAAAAGGGAGTCTAGTGTGTAGCGTGCAGGTAGTTTGGTGTTGACAGTTAGAGAAACTTGTATTGGATAGCATGCTGGACTACTCTCTTTGTTACTGAGACACTGAAATAGTTCAGCAAAGGGGGATGGCCAGGAACTATTCCTGAGGGCTGGTGAAACGGGAGCTCAAGCTGTCCCTGTCATCAGCTTTCATCCACCTTGGGAGTACTGCCCTGCTCGACTGGTGCTACAGTCTACTAAAATTGCACAGTAACTTCCTTCAGCATTGGATAGATAGACAGACAAATAGATAGACAGATAGATAGATAGGCAGATAGACAGATAAGACAATGAACATCAACAGAATGCACATAAATCGCAATGGAAACTTTGAAGAGACGGTTCAAGTAATTCCTTCAGGTTCCTATAATTTCTGCTACCCGATGGAATCATTCTTCACCTAGAGCGGCTCAGAAAGGAAATGAATTTTTAAAGAATACCACTTCAGCTAAGCATTTCCTTCCCAGGCTTCTACAAGGGAAGGAAATGCCTAAGAATACCGCCCTATGTCATTTCCATTTCTACGTCTACTCCGGTGTTTTCAGTTTTGCGCCGTATTCGCAAAATTTCAGGGACGCTTACCCCTCCTCCCCTCCTGCCTTACACATGGATGGTCCCTCTGCTGCAGATCCTACTGAAGTTGCTAATATTTTAAGTCGCCATTTCATTGATATTAGTAAACGCTCTGACCTGTTCCCTCAATTCCAGATTTTGAAACACACATCTGCGCAAACTCCTATCGCCTTTTCCTTATTACCTGATACACATCACTATGCCCCGTTTACCCTGCAGGGACGCTTGCGAAGGATTTGATGGTTTTCACTATACCATCCACAGACACTTGCATCCCCAAGACTGTTCTTTTTCTTCTTGCACTTTATTGCATTTGGACGTGGGGGCTTTTTTCGCCTGCATGGAGAGAGAGAGAGATGTGGATGTGATAGGAAGCGTTAGGAGAAACACACTGAGGCGGTTTGGCCATATGGAGAGGATGGAGAGTGAGAGACTAACGAGGAGAGTGTATGTGAGTGAGGTGGGTGGGGGGAGAGGGAGGGGGAGGCCAAGGATGATGTGGAGGGATGGAGTGAAGAGGTATATGAAAGAGGGGTGCGTGAGCTGGGAGCAGGGCAGTGAAATGGCGGGGGACAGGGAGACATAGAGGCGATTTGTTTGTGGCCACCCTTTACAGGATTAAGGCGTCTGGCAATAGATAGACTGATAGAAAGATGGAGAGTAGCACTAGTTCCCTCCATTCTCAGACCAGGGAAGTCCGGACACCTTCCAGTGGATTATAGTCCGATTGCTCTCACCAGCTGTTTGTGTAAAATACTTGAACGTATGATCAATAGTCGCCTCATGTGACTTCTGCAATCGAATCACTTGCTGTCTGATCTCCAGAATGGTTACCGACATGCCCGTAGTACCCTGAATTCTTTATTAGCTTTGGATACTTGCATAGGCAGGTCTTTATCCTCCTAGAGAAAGCTTATGACACTGCATAGAAATACCATACTGTATATTACGTACTGTTCTGTCTGTCGGCATTACTGGCAATCTTGGGGTCTCTCTCCGTAATTTCCCATCATATCGTTCCCTCTGTGTTTGAGTTCGTTGCTCTAGTCCCCATTTGTTTCTACAGTACGAAGGTGTTCCACAGGGCAGTGTTCCTTTTACCACTCTTTTCCTGAATGCCATTTGTCACGAATTTCTTAGAGCGTGAAAGTAGTATCGCAATTCGTGACATTGTGGGAACGATTGAACAATTCTGAAATCCATAGAATTTCGCTCATTTTTTAACCGTCCGCTTCTGCACGTATATTTGCATCGATTTTTCAAAACTTTCATTTTTTCGTGAGTGACTGTCTCTTTGTACAGACAGTGGATTCCACTGAGCGATATTTTGTGAATTATCGTTCCCTTACACTTGCCTCTCTGGCCGTTGAGTTGGCCACGCCCTTTCCAACGATGCCCCTTGGGTAGAGCAAGTACTGAGTTAGTCGTCTCTTGACAGTCACGGAGCTCGGGTTTGCGATACCTAACGCGGATAGATTTCCTCTTAGTGATCTCAAGTATCCTCCAATATCGGTGTATTCCCGAATCTCCAACCAACCTGGTGATTGACTATAGCAGCGACGATCTCATCTCCACTGACCAGTATTTCTCTTGTTTTTCCTAGACTTAAGGTTATTTAGCTCAGTGCATTTAGCTATTGGTTTGAGTGCTTGAGTGAGTGCATTTCTTTTGCTATGATTTTGAATAGATTCATGTAACGTAATTTTTTTTCTTGTAATTGATAAATTTACAGTTCGTTTTCTTGAGCTTTGTTAAATGTAACAGTTGTGTTTAATTTCCCCACTTTTAGCACACTTTCGCTACTCCAAGTTAGCACAACTCCTTACATTGATCACGACTGGTATTTAGGCAAGCTCTTGGTATTAATTCTTAAATCCTTTGTGCCAGCTAGAAGTTCGCACCAGCAAGTTCCTGCTTATTATCATTAATACTATTAATATTAATTTATGAATGTTAAGGGGTGAACTAACTTTCTCAGAGGCCAACAGTACAGTAATACAGACTTCTTGAGCGGTTAGTCTCTGCTGTGTACTGTTGAGAAAGTTTATGGAATTCTCGACTCTAGAGAACTGGCGAAGTAAGCCAGCATAAAGGTGAAATCGCTGCTTGATTTCACGAGTCGATTCTCTCGTGTTAATTGACCAGAGAGTTATTTACATTGTCCATAGACATATTCTCATTTTTCTCGTGACATCTGGCTTTATATTCATTTATATATAAAGCATATTGCTCATTTTCCCCCTGACACCATTAACATCATTGTGTCCTCCCTTCCTGGTGGTCTCCGTGCTTCTTTGTAAGTTGATGACGCTGAAATCTTTGCTGCTGCGTCCCATTTACAAGGACTTCAGTTTCTTATGCAGTCAGTCATCAACGCGGCTTCTGCTTTGATTGACACTCATGGTTTTCGCTTTTCCGTTGATAATTCCCATGCAGTCTTCTTTACTCGTTCTCGCATCTCACATCCCTCCCTCTGTGTGATACTCCTCTTGCCTAACAATCCACGTTCACCCTTTTAGGTCTGGGGATGGCCATACCTGTCTTACTTATGGTTACCTCATGTTTAACAATCACCCTCCCGTTTGTCTCCTTTCTCAATCACGTCTCAGTTTCTCCCACATCCTCTCACACTGTCCCTCGCTCAGTGATCTTCGCCACACGTTCTTCCCTCACCTGGCTCGTCCTCATGGGTTCCCTACAATTAGTGATGTTCTGTGTAGTATCTCCCTCCTTTCCTATGATCCGTCTTATGGCCTTTCTTCATCTTCATATTGAGACATTTTTCATCTGTCTTTTTTTTAAATATTGAGACATTTTTCATCTTTTTTTTGGGGAGGGGTCGAGACATTTTTCATTTTGTGGGGGGGTCGAGACCTTTTTCATCATATTTTCATCATCTTGACAATTTTCAGCTTTATTTTATTTTCATCTTGAGACATTTTCCATCTCATTTTTTTCATCTTAAGGCATTTTGCATCTTATTTTTCTTTAATACATTTTTTTTTTCTTGAGACATTTTTCACCTTAATTTTTTCTTAAGACATTTTTCACCTCGATTTTTTAAGACATTTTTCATAATAATTTTTTCTTACGGCATTTCTCATTTAAATTTTGGTTCTTGAGATATTTTTCATCTTAATTATTTTCTTAAGACATTACCTCTTTTTTTCATTTTAAGACATTTCCATAATTCTTTCACCTTGAGACATTCATCTTAATTTTTTAAGACATTTTTTGCTCCTTGACAGATTTTTCGAAACTGGTGGGGTTGGATACAGCCTTCATCAACCCCTTCACTACTAACGGGGTTGTCCTAAGCTGAATAAAATCGTCTGGAAGCAGCAAGATGGACGAAAATATATTACATTAGAGGAAGGGGGCTGGAATTTGATTAAGTTGGGATGGAAAGGAGTAACTTGCAGATATTTAGAAAAAAGTGAGAATTTACTATCCATGAGGTGAAGCATGGTGAGGATGTGGTTCGTACAATCTTACTCTTTTCACCTTAACCCGGTCCAGATTATAGTCTATTTGTAACTTAATTCATTTAGCTCAGTGGCAGATAGATAAATAGATAGATGGATAGATGGATGGATAGATAGACAGATAAGGAGATAAGTAGACTTAAAGGAGTAGGCTCTATATCCATTCAAGAGCATTTCTTCGTGACTAGTATCATATTCTAATCAATTGTTACAGCTCGGCATTTAGGAGAGAGAGAAGCCAATTTTAGGCCAAGTTACGGTGGGAAAAGAAAGCAGTGTTGCAACGATATTAAAGATAAATATTACTTAACATGATAAAACCGAGTCTTTTGTCTCGAACTGTAGCTCAGTGAACCATAGAAGCTTCGAATCCCGTCAGTCACCCTCCAGCCGTGACAGGGGAAGGACGTCCGAGTGGGTGTATATTTTCTCGTGCTGATAGTGCTTAAACAGCTTCCCCATCTTGCCGAGATAAGCAAAGGTAAGGGAGGATACTGTTTTCAGTTTTTTGATAGCTACAAGTTCTTTCAGCTGAACCAATTCGTCTTGATTAGTGTAAGAAGTGATGTGGATATAAATTATCCGAGAGGAATGTGAAGGTACGTGGAGAGACAGACATATGAGGAGATGGAAGAGGGTTGTGGTGTTGATGTGAATATGGAGTTAGGTGGAGAGACAGACAAATAAATGAGGAAGTACTGGTAAATGAGCATTGTGGTGTTTACATGAATGTGGAGTTACGTGGAGAAACAGACAAATGAGGAGATGAACGAGCGTTGTGGTGTTGATGTAGATATGGAGTTAGGTGGAGAGGCAGACACAAATGAAAAAGTGAAAAGCGTTGCTTTGTTGATGTGGGTATGGAGTTATGTGGAGAGGTAGATGGACGCGTGAGGAAGTGAAGGAGCTTTGTGGTGTTGATGAGGATGTGCTGGAATGTGTTGGGAGATGTACCC
>JAGKTI010034583.1:0-11428 GCA_018397915.1 Birgus latro | reverse complement strand
TTTGTCTGAGTGTTTGAGTGAGTGCATTTCCCTTTCTTGATTTGATTGGAGTCATGTAACGTAAATTTATTTTCTTGTATTCAATAAATTTACAGTTTGTTTTCTTGAGCTTTGTTAAATGTAACAGTCGTGTTTAATTTTCCCACATATTTAGTACACTTTTGCTACTCCACGTTAGCACAACTCTATATTAATCACGACTGGTACTTAGGCCAGCTTTTGGCATTAATCCTTAAATTCGTTGTGCTAGCTAGGAGTTTGGCTCAGCCAAGATCCTTATTATTATTATTATTATTATATTTTGAATGTTAAGGGGAGAAACTAACTTTCTCAGAGGCCAACGGTACAATATTACAGCCTACTTGAGCGTCTAGTCTCTGCTGTGTACCATTGAGAAAGTCTATAAATTCTCGACTCTAGAGAATTGGCGAAGTAAGCCAGCATAAAAGTGAAATCGCTACTTGATTTCACGAGTCTATTCTCTCGTAATAAATGACTCGATAGTCATTCCTAGCACACATAGCTATATATTGTATACTCCAATTATACAATATTACATTATCCTCCTGAATTATACTATTTCCCCCTGACATGTAGATATAGATATAAAGATAGATATATTTAGATTAGATATAGCTGTAGATGCATAATAATGGCAAGATCATTTTTCATTATTTTTCATTCCCAAATGTGGGGAAAAAATTACCTGGAAAACTTGGGAAATAATATTGTTAAAACGCTTTCACATCTTTTGAAACACAGAGACGGGTAATGAAAATATTTCCCGATCCAATTAAACAGTTATTTTAATTATGGCCATCCTTTAACAAAGCGTATCCTTTTATTCGCAGACTCACATTACACAGTCACAAGTGAATAATACCGTCTGGCGTTAGCTGCATTTAATTATAAGACGATAAAAAAATGAGAAGGCTAGGATAGGCTTCAGAAATAGTGCCCATATGTTGTAGTGTGAGGGTTTGTGGCGCCGTATACTGGCACCTGTGTGAAGTATGAACCTCAGGTGAATAGATTATTTAATCTATTTTTGATCAGAGTCAAATATGGATTTGTTAGATCTCTATATGTGTTTTTACCTGCCGTGCTTGGGCTACTGTTTGGGAAAGAAAACCATGCGTGATGTTTGCGCCCTGTCCGTGAGGAAGCTCGTACACACCAACTCCCCAGGGCGCTGGCACGGCAGTCACATCCTGAAATGAAAATAACAGTCAGGCCCCAGCATGTCTTACACTCTTACACACACACACACACACACACATACACACAAATACACACACACACACACACACACACACACACACCGACATTATTCTACGTGCCCCCCCAACACACGCCGGCATTATTCTACGTGCCCCCCCAACACACGCTGGCATTATTCTACGTGCCCCCCCCCCCCCAAACACACGCCGGGGTTATTCTACGTGGCCCTTTTTCTCACTAAAGTGTGGTGGACAGATGGAGAAGTATGTGGACAGAAGTGTGATGAACAAAAGGATACTGGACAGTAAAAGGATAGATGCAGGTGCAATGAACAGAAGTGTGATGACTGGAAGAGTGGTGGAAATAAGCATGGTAGATAAAAGTGTGATGGACAGAAGAAGTGTGGTTAGTAAATGTGTTGTGGAGAGAAAAAGAAGTATGACGAATAGAAGTTTAGTGGACAGGAGAGGGATATATCTGCGGTGTACGGAAAGCTAAGTGTGATGGACAGGAGTGTGGAGGATAGACACAGAAGTGTTTAAGGCATAAACAGAACTGTGATGAATACTTTAGCAGTGGCAGTGTAATGAGCGGATGCAGAATTGTGATGGGCAGAAGTAGAAGTGTGATGCCTAAAAGTGTTCTGAACAGAAGTGTGACAGTTAAAAGTGTTCTGGACGGAAGAAGTGTGACGATTAAAAGTGTTCTGAACAGAAGAAGTGTGATGGTTAGAAGTGTTCTGGAGAGAAGTAGAAGTGTGACGCTCAGAAGTGCTCTGGAAGGAAGAAGTGTGACTGTTAAAAATGTTATGGACAGAAGCAGAAGTGTGACAGATAGAAGCGTCATGGACAGAAGTGGAAGTGTGAAAGTTGGAAGTGTTCTGGACACAAGTGTGATGGACATCAATCCGGATGTGATGGACAGAATGTGCTGGTCAGGAATGTAACATCAAAACCATTTCCTCAATCTCATGTTTAAAAAGGGGTGCAGCCTTTCGCATCTACTGTACACATGTCTATGCATATTTCATTCATCCATCTCTGTCTTTCATCTTTCGTTTTGCTTCAATTTCCTTAACATATTTATCCACTCAATCAGTTAAAGCCAACACTAACTTCTTTTTGTCCTTGCTTCCTCCTGCCGTGAGACTTATCCTTTACGTATCATTTTCACCATCCTAGTCTCCTTCATCCTCAGTAAATGATCATAGCATTTTCTACCCTTAAACACACACACACACACACACACACACACACATAAAAAAGATGCCCAACTCAACAGGAACTGGGTTACTGAAAGAGAAGAGGGAGCAGGCAAAAACAAAGAACGAGGGAAGATCAAAAAAGGAGAGGGATGCCCCCTTTTTTTTTTTTTTACAAAGTAATTGGATTGCAGGTACGAAAGTTGTACATAACAAGGAGGAAATAAAAAGGAGGAAGGTAGTAGACCCAAGTCATGACAAGTTTGTAAACAAGATTAAGTTGATGTACTCAAATGTAGATGGAATGGTATCTAAGTTATTAGAGATGAATGATTATATCAAAGAAAATGAACCACATATTATTTGCTTAACTGAAACTAAATTAACACCAAGGATATCAAACGATATCCTAAACCTAGAGGAATACAAAAGATGGAGAAGAGATAGGAACTTATAAAAGGAGGAGGAATTATAATATTAATACAGAAAAATCTAAAAGTCAAGGGAATAGAACTATATACACCTTCGCAAGTGGAAGTGATTGCAGTAGAGATTAATATATCTAAAGGGAAAGTAATTGTGGCAAATTTATACATGCCACCCAGATCAAACAAATGGGAATGAGGCGAATATGAGGATCTGGCAGAATGGAGGAGAAATCTGAAAGAATGATATTAACTGGAGATTTTAATACAAATATAAATTGGAATACTCTAGATATAAAAGCCAGGAAAGCTGTTGGGACCAAAAGCTCCTGGATCTTGCGCAGGAGTTTTTCTTAACACAACATGTAAAGGAAAGCACCAGAAAAAGTGGACTTGATGTACCATCGGTACTAGATTCTGTAATTATTAGGCAAGAAAATGATATTGACAATATATAACCCTTCATTCGGCAAAAGTGACCATGCAGTATTAAACTGCAATGTCATAATTGCATATGGCAATGTTAACAGGAATGAAAGTTACAAAAAGAGCCTAAACTACAAAAAGGGAAGCTACAATGACCTAAAGAAGTACTTCTTTGAAATAAGTTGGGAAAATGAGCTTAGAGGACAAGATTTAAATGTTATATATAAAAATTTCTGTGAACTTTATGAAATACGAGTGCAAAATTACATCGCACAGTACAAAGAAGCAGAAAAGAAAAGAAAGAAATTGTATAATATAGAATGTAAAAAATAGATACCAAAGACACAATACTGAGAGCGCACAAAACAACTATAAACAGGCAAGAAACGATTATTCAAGAATAAGGCGAGAAGCCCAAAGACAGTTTGAGGAAGACATCATAAATAAAAGTAGTGATCAACCGAAGCTATTTTACAGCTACATCCGAAAGCAAACCAAAGTAAGAGATAAAATACAATCCATTACAAATCAGGGGATCATCTATACACAAGAGAAAGATATTTGTGAAGCACTAAATAAGAATTTCCAATCAGTTTTTACACAAGAAAATAATTTTGAGAGGGATGATATGGAACGTGCATGTCCACACTTATTACCAGATATACAAATATCAGAAAAAGAAATACAGGAGGAGTTAAGTAAATTAGACAAAGGAAAAGCAAATGGTCCTGATGAAATTTCATATTGGGTGCTACATGAATGTGCAAAGGAGTTAAGTAGACCATTATCTTTATTAATCAAGGAATCCTTGGGTCAAGGTAAACTACCTGATATTTGGAAGAAAGCGAACATTGTTCCTTTATTTAACCCAAGGAATCCCATCGACGTATGGGTACGTCGCAATGTTTTGTCACAGCTGCACCCAACGACATATGGGTACGTCGCGCAATTGCAAGGGTCATAATTTGCACAATTTTCAAGTTTCATGGGTGATTTTTGGTAGGCATATGTGGGAGACCTTCCTCTACCTGCTGTCAAGCGGGGATACTACCTGGCCCCACCTAACCCCCCTCCCCCGCTCCCCCCACACTGGGCAATTCACCTGTTAGCAGTAAGCTGGCCAGTAAAGGTATGTTGCCCCACGGTCTCTCCAATGACGAAATTCATGGTGAAAGTGATTCCTGAGGTGAAGGACAAAGAAATAAAGAAGCTAGAGCAAGAAACAAACAGANCTTCTATTGCCTATATAAATGTGTGAAAACCAATATAGTCTGTTACTACACATAAATTTGTACAAAATACATAAATAAATATGTAATTTAAAGTGGCTTGAATTAGTTAACCCTTCCATAGTCTGTTTTCTTTAGCCAGGTACCCTGAAAAAGAAGGAAAACGGAAGGTTGCATGACACCTGTATCAACATTTTTAAGCACAGGATAGCGATTTCTCTGTTAATTTTCGATGTTTCTCAGCAAAAGCAAAGGTTTGAGCCAATATAAATTTTATCCAAAAATGCTTGGGATTTTGGGGTATCAGAGGTTGGAAATTGGTCAGGACGTGACCGGTTAAGAAAGGGAGTATACAAAATCCAATCAACTACTAACCAGTATCAGTAACCAGTGTTGTAAGCAAGATATTAGAAAATCTGATAAGAAAAGTTTGGGTACATCATCTACAACAACACAATATGATAAGAGAAAGACAGTTTGATTTCAGATAGGGAAAATCATGTGTTACTAATCTACTGAGCTACTATGACAGAGTAGCAGAAACATTACAGAAAAAAGAAGGGTGGGTGGACAGTATCTATCTAGATTTCAAGAAGGCATTTGACAGAGTACTGCACAAAAACTTTTATCGAAACTGTACCATCAAGGAGGAATCCGAGGCAAACTGTACTGTTGGATGAAAGATTTTCCCAGAAAAGGGGAAATGAGAACATTAACTCGCCGAGTCCGATCGACGTACGATGTATGTCGCTACTTTTTTCCGCGGACAGACCCAATGACGTACATTGTACGTCAATCAATTGGAAGGCTCATTGGGTGCACATTTTACAACATTCGCGGGTGATTTTTGGTAGGCATATGTGGGAGACCATCCTCTACCTGATGTCAAGCGGGGTTACTGCCTGGCCCCTCCTAACCCCCCTTCCCCCCTCCCCCCCACACTGGGCAGTTCACCTGTTAGCAGTAACCCAGCCAGTTAAGGTATGTTGTTGCCCCATGGTCTCTCTAATGACGAAATTCACAGTGAAAGTGATTCCTGAGGTGGAGGACAAAGAAACAAAGAAGCTAGAGGTAGAAACAAACAGAAGTGATGAGGTGGTAATGTTGTAAAGAAAGGTGCCATATACTGGGGTTTTGGGTAAGTGAACAATGCTTATAAACGCCTATATTATTGTGTGAAAACCATTATAGACTTTTACTACACATGAATTCGTACCAAATAAATGAAATAAATACGTAATATAATGTGGTTCGAATTAATCAACCCTTCCATAGTTCGTTTTCTTAGCCATGTACCATGAAAAAGAAGGAAAACGTAAGGTTGAGTGACACCTGTATCAACATTTTTTTAAACCTCAGGATCGCGATTTCACTATAAATTTTCGATGTTTCTCACCAAAAGCGAAGGTTTCAGCCAAAAAGCAAAAAGTCGAAAATCGGTCGGGATCTGGGGGTAGGCTGGGTAAAAAACCGGTCGGGACTCGGCGGGTTAATAAGAGGAAATTACTCATCAGGGAGGGATGTGACTAGCGGAGTTTCACAGACTCAGTGCTGGCACCAATTATGTTTTTAGTATATATAAATGACATAGATAGTAACACTGGAAATGAAAGCTATCTAAAATGTTTGCTGATGATGCAAAAATACAAAGGAGAAATACTAACACAGACTCTTGTAAAGAGCTAAAAGAAGAATTAAATAAACTTCATGAATGGAGCAATAGATGGCAAATGGAATTCCATGTGGACAAATTTCATGTAATCAAGTTTGGTAAACGTGGAAAAAGACTTCATTGGGATTAGCCTATAAGTTAGGAAGTAAATCCCTACACATATCAGAAAGAGAGGACCTAGGTGTGATTTTCAATAACAGACTATCTCCGGCTGACCACATCATTGAGAAGGTACGGAACATGTATACACTGCTAGCAAATATGAGAATAACATTCACATATATAAATGAAGACATTCTGAGAAAGATAATAATGTTATTCATCAGACCAACCCTGGCGTATGCATGAGTAGTCTGGAATCATCTCAAAAAACACATAGATAAGATTGAAAAAGTTCAAAGGGCCGCTACAAGATGGATATCATGCTAAACCCGTCTAGTCCCAACCGATTTTTTACCCTCAGAACCCGACTGATTTTCAACTTTTTTTTTTGGCTCAAACCTTCGCTTTTGGTGAGAAACATAGAGAATTCCTAGAGAAATCACCCTCCTGAGTTTATGAATGTTGGACAGGTGTCAGTCAGCATTACGTTTTCCTTCTTTCTCAGGGTACCTGGCTAAAGAAAACGAATTATGGAAGGGTTAACTAATTCAAAACACTTTAAATTATGTATTTATTTATTTATTTGGTAAGAATATATGCGTAGTACAAGTCTATACTGGTTTTCACACAATAATATAGGTGATAAAAGCATTGTTCACTGACCCAAAACCCCAGGATATGGCACCTTCCTTTACGACATTACCACCTCATCACTTCTGTTTGTTTTTCCCTCTAGCTTCTTTGTTTCTTTGTCCTACACCTCAGGAATCACTTTCACCTTGAATTTCGTCATTGGAGAGACTGTGGGGCAACATATCTTTACTGCACAGGTTACTACTAACAGGTGAATTGCAGAGTGTGGGGGTGAGGGGGTTCAGGTGGGGCCAGGCAGTATCCCCTCTCGACAGCAGGTAGAGAAACGTCTCCCACATATGCCTATCAAAAATCACCTGCGAATCTTGAAAAATGTGCGAGCAACGGGCTCTGCTACTGACCCACTTTGGTGGGTCTGTCCACGGAAACAAGTAGTGACGTGCATCGTACGTCAGTAGGACTTGGCGGGTTAAGGGATCTAAGCTATGAAGAAAGACTAGAAAAACTGCATCTACCTACACTGCAGGAGAGAAGGAAAAGAGGAGATGTGATTATGCTGTATAGAGATGCATATCAGGGAAGGAGAAAATTGGCATAAATGAATATATAACCTGTTGGGAATCATCAGCAAGAGGGCACTGCAAAAAAACTGCATAAAAAGAGTGGCGATAAAGACGTAAGGAAATTTAGTTTCCCAAATAGGGCAATTGATCAGTGGACTGCACTACAGAATGAAATAGTGTGTGTACAAAAAATTCATAAATTTAAGGATATGTACGATAAAAATGGTTTAAGACATGGGACAGTATGAGCCTGACTCATTCCTGTTAAGATACGGTTAGTTACCGTAAGAACAATTAGGTAAGAACACACATAGATAGATAGATATATAGATATGTACTGTATATGTTTAGTTGTTTCGTCCAAACTCGACCCAGATTTTCTTTCCTATTGCAGTTTATGTCACGTATCTCAGCGTCAGGAAAAGAAATTGCTACATTTCTCATCCTTTCCATAGCAGTCCTTTATGACTGACATCATATTATAATGTTAATCTGTTGTTACAGTGAAGCATTCAAGATGGAGATGCGGCAATTCTAGTCCAATTTAGAGTAGAAAGAGTACAACATGTACAAATCTTCATGTTATGAGGTCTGGTGAATCCAGAATGTAATCCTGGGAGTCCTATATCAATTTTCCCAGGCCACCAGAAATTAGTTGGTTGCTTTTTTCTGTGACATAGGACTGATAAAGTAATTACAATAATAAACAGGATTATTAACATAAATAAAGAAGGCAAGTTTCCAGTGTTTCCAGTACACCTGTACCGCGATATCCGACGGGGTTGTGTACCAGTGGGAGTGTTCTGTCAGCGAGTACGTCGGATATCGAAGCAATTTTCCTCATAAGATACTGAAGAAATGCCAGATATGCATTCCTGACCCAAACCCAAACTCTCATATACCTTGCTCAATCAACAGAGACTGACTCAGAAACACTGTAGCTAATTATCCTCATTAGCATTATTATTGTTAAAAAAATGGCACATCAAACATCACATGTAGGAGGGTAGGTTGGTGGGACGTATGGTGTTGAGATGCATCAGGGAGCAACTTATAGTGACAGCCAGGCAGGCAGCTGCCAATGCTCCAAACAGGGATGGTGAGAGAGTGGAGGGAAGGGGAGGGGATGGGGATGGAAGTGGGGGTTGGTGAGGGAAGGTGGGGGTGGGGGAGGGTGGGGGGACAGGAAAAGAGATAAAGCCAAACAGCCCTACAACTCCCCCTTCCTAGTCTCACACACTCACTCACTCACTCACCACTCTTGCTTACCAATATTACTCACTCACCACTCTCATTCACTCACTCACCACTCACTCACTCACCACTCTCTCATTCACTCACTCACCACTCACTCACTCACCACTCTCTCTTACTCACCACTCACTCACTTGCTCACTCTCTCACTCTCTCTCTCTCTCTCTCTCTCTCTCACTTACACACCACTCTCACTCACTCACTCTCTCACTCACTCACCACTCTCACTCTCACTCACTCACCATTTGCCTACTCTCTCCCTCACTCACCACTCTCACTTACTTACTCCCAACATACACACACACACACACACACACACACAAACACACACACACACACACACACAAAACCAAGCATGCAGCTGGCAGTTTGCCAAGCAGAGGTGGGGGAGGGTGGGGGCATGGAGAGGGGGACAACCAGTGGTGGGGCAGAGCGGGGAACATGCCTGGCAGTGCCGAGTGTGGTGGGGGATGGAGGAGGGACAGGAGGGAGGAGAAAAGAGGGGATGGAGGGAGGATGGGAGGACGGGGTGACCTTCCTTTTAAACCTAGGGAGAGGCGGGGTGTCCGGCTAGTGAAGTCACGGATATTAAAATTGTTCGGATTGTAGGAATGTTCCCCTATTTCTTGTGATTGGTCTAGCCAGTTATGGATGCGTCAGATAACAGGGTATGGATGTACCTTCTTGTATGAATTTAACACTAATGATAATTCTGAGTTTCCCTTTTACTGAGTGCTGAATCTGCCCCTGTGCAGCTGACAACAAAGTAAACTGTATGGTAGAAAACTCATCTTCTTTATTTGCTGTGTCATATCCTGTGAGTGTGATGTTTGGCCTGACCTGCAAGAGGAGTGCTGAGCCTGGCGATCCGTCTGTCAGGAGGAGGACGGAAGCGCGGGAACACTGTTCTGTGGATAGTATGGCGTTCACAGCCTGCTGCATCACTGTCCCACCATGGTCTGTGTCTGAGGAAGGCAATACAATGTAGTGTAAACACACACACACACACACACACACACACACACACACACACACACACACTTGTCAACCATGAGAGTATTATGGAGGAGTTAAGAAATGATAGAAAAAATGGGCCAGTGCACTGAGTGGTCCTGCCATCTGGTGGGAGTCTATGAACCTCTCCTAGAAACATGCCGTGTGGGTTTCAAATATAAATTTTTCTATGCGCTTACATGTAGTTTCCACAAATCACAAAGTTTTTCAAATGCCTTTGCCAATCATGCTACTGGTGTGTAAGTGGCATTAAAAGAAAAAAAAAACATATTAAACAGGAATCATTATCTCCAGTGAATTTACTATATATAGAGAAATGCTCTCATGCACAAGTTTTGCCATATTTTAAAATTTGCTGCCGGAGAAATGTATGACATGTAGTAGTAGCAGTAGTAGTTGTTCCCTTGGCAATCTGGCCGAGAGTCCATAAGAAAGGCCACAGCCGAGACCGGGCTTTCCCACAGAGCTCTCAAGGAGTGTATGTTGCGTTGTTGGTGTAGGTGATTGTGTGCAATGCAGTCTTCCACAATGTGCTTAATAGTATGGGGTTGCTGTGTTACATCCTGGACCAGCATCAGCAATGGAGTCATCCAGCCAATTCTTATAACTTAACCCTTTCGCGCACGGATAAGTTTTATTAAGTTTCACGGCTCACGATTGTACTCACCTTTGCGCACTGTCAGGTCACCCGCGTGACGCAAATAACATGTATTCTAGCCTTCTTTTCGCCAACCAAACCTCTACATAACTCCATGAAACCCACATCATTATATTCGTCGATATTACTCCCCCCCCCAAAAAAAAAAACGAATAAAAGTACACCACCATGAATAAACATTTTGGAACATTGATCTCATTTCCCAACATCGTTATTCGAATGTTTTCATCATACAGAAAAATGTTATTAGAAGTTTTGATAGAGAATTCCATTAGCTTTCTAATGAAGTGTGTCCTGTTGTGATGCGATGTGTAGTTTTCGAGAAAATAGCCAAAACTAAAAGCCATTAAAAAAAATTGTTCAAGAAGCAACACTATATAATCTTATGTAGAATTTCATGAGCTTTCTCAGGGGCTCCTCCGATTTTTGATACGCCTCATAGTTTCCGAGTAAATCTAAAAAAAACTACAGGGTACTCACTGCCGCTGTGCACTTGCGTCATGCATGCACAATAACCGTCTACGTAACAACAACTTTTCATTAGAAAAATTACAGTGTTATGTCCTGTACATACGTAAATTAACTGACCTTTATCATGGTTGTTACAGGAAATCGATACCTTCAATAGTTTTCGAATAAATGGACAACAAAGATAGAATACTCTTCCTCGCCAGCAAGCGAGATAAAAACACTCAATTTCACTGCCTCACGAACACCTACATATTTTCGCTTGTTAGGTTTTATTATTATTATTTTTTTTACTCAAATTATACATGCGAAATATCATAAGCTTTTTAATATTGCTCTCAGAAACTCGACATGACCACTAGTTTTTTTTGCTAGATACTGATACTAAAGCTGAACTTTCTTCCATCTCATATGTGTATATGTAATAAACGATACTTATTTGTGTTAAAAATACTGAACTGTAGAAATAGGTCAATATACAAATCAACAAAATATGGATAATTCACTTGTTCCAGAAGTGTTAAGCTGCCGGCAGGAACTTGAATGAATTGAATATGAGTTTGGTAGTGTGTGTGTGTGTGTGTGTGTGTGTGTGTGTGTG
>JAGKTI010034582.1:0-11428 GCA_018397915.1 Birgus latro | reverse complement strand
GTTTTTGTTGATTTGGAAAAGGCCTTTGACAGAGTCCCTAGAGAGGTGGTGAAGTGGGCAATGAGAAAGCTAGGGTTGGAAGAGTGGCTGGTTAGGGTGGTTATGGCCATGTACGTGGGTGCTCGCACCCAGGTAAGAGTGAATGGAGTTTTGAGTGATGAGTTTCCCGTGAATGTTGGTGTGCATCAGGGGTCAGTTTTGAGTCCCTTGTTGTTTATCATGGTGCTCGAAGCCCTCTCACGTGACTTCAGAGATGGACTCCCATGGGAGATGTTGTATGCTGATGATTTGGTGTTGATTGCTGAGAATGAAGGGGAGGCTGAGGAAAGATTTAAGAAGTGGAGAGATGGTATGGGGTACAAGGGCTTAAGGGTAAATGCAGATAAAACAAAAGTGATGATATCTAGGGTTGGTGGCAGTACAATCAGAGGAGAGGGAGAGTGGCCATGTGCAGTTTGCCACATGGGTGTGGGAAGTAATTCCATCTTGTGCAGTGTTTGTGATAGATGGGTGCACAAGAGATGTAGTGGTATTAGAGGTAGACTGCGAGATAATGCTGATTTCATGTGTGCGGTGTGTCGGGGAGAGCAGGTGGAGATTGTTAGGCGTGAGAGGGTTGAATTTGCAGGTGAGTCTTGAGTGTGTGGAGGAGTTTTGTTATCTGGGAGACATGTTATGTGCCGGAGGTGGGGGTGGAGTTAGCTCGGTTTCTAGAGTGAGAAGTGGTTGTAAGAAGTTCAGGGAGCTCTTGCCTCTCCTGACATTGAGAGGACTCTCCTTACGTGCTAAGGGGTCTTTGTATGCAGCATGTGTTAGGAGTGTGATGCTGTTTGGTAGTGAGACCTGGGCAGTAAAGGAAGAGGATATTTGCAGGGTTAAACGTACAGAAATGACAATGATTAGGTGGATGTGCAGTGCGTCCCTGCGTGCAAGGCCTGGGGGGGCTGGGTTTACGATAGAAGAGTTGAGAGGTAGGATGGGACTGGAGTGTATTGGTGTTGTGATGAGGAGAGGTAGGCTGAGGTGGTTTGGACATGTGGAGAGGATGGGGGATGATAATTGGGTGCAGAGGGTGAGAAGTGTTAATATTGGGGGAGGGGTTGGGAGGGGTAGACCGAGAAAGACATGGGACGAGGTCATTAAATGTGACTTAAGGGTTAAGGGACTGAATAGGGAGGCTGCCAGAGATCGAGCAGCGTGGAGAGCCGCCATTAGGTGTCCAAGGCCGACACATGCAAGCATGTTGGAGCCTTCAAAAACGAAACGAAACGAACATGCATGGTTATTAAGTGCACCAGCTATGAAAAAGGTTGAAGCAGTGAATTTCATGTCCGGTCATAACCTAACCTAACCTAACCTAACCATTTTTCTGGTAGCAATTAACATCATTTACTGTATTTGATGCTTTGTATCCAATAATTTAGTGCATAAAATGTGAGAAAAGATGATTTCCATGTCCGATACTTACCTATACTGTGCTGGCAAGTTCTGAGCTCCTATGACTCACTCACCTCTAACTCATCATTTTTTGGTTAAAATTCAATAAATTCATGCTATGTGTGCATTATTTATGTGAAAAGGGACCTAAATAAGTGCTATACATGTCCACTAGGGAGGTAGGAAGGTAGTTTTCTGATTTAGGTTAGGTTAGGTTAGGGTCATGAAAAACCAGTGCTGGAGCTTCAGGACCAGTATCTGGACAAAACCAATATTCGGACATGCCTTTGGCTCTATTACAATGGATATTGGAGGGATTACTATATATATTTGTTCTAATATTTTTTTCTAAATATTTAAAAACTGCCACACATGGGATGTAAATGTAAACAAACACTGATGCAGTGAATGGGTTAATCCCCTTGGTCAGATCAGGCCACCACCAAATGAATTTGTTCAACTTGGAATCTCTTGTAGTGAAAGGGTCAATAAGGCCACAGAATATGTAACATCTCCAATTTAATGAGTCTCAAGGCTTTAAGCTGAATGATATCATCTGGTATAGCACTCTCATACTGACCTGAAGCAGATTTTCATCCTTTTGAAGCTTTTAGGGGCAGAAATGTAGAAGTAACGGTGGAAAGAAATGTGAAAGTGTGAAGGATGGAAGTGGTAGATCATTAACCCATGGGCATGAAGTAAGGACCAGAAGGAAAGCATATTTTGAAAGTCTGATGAATAGGAATGGAGAGAGCAGAGAGATTGTTAACATGATTGGTTGGGGGGGTGTACAGAGAAGGAATGCAGTGCCAGGAAACGTGACACTTGCAGAGGTGAAGGCTGTGAAGCAGCTGAAAATGGGAAAGCAGCTGGGGTTGATGAGGCGTATGGAGAGATGATTAAGTGTAGTGGAGCAAGTGGAATGAAGTGCTTGTTAGAGATATGTAAGAAGACATGGACGAGTGAAACTGCCAGTAGAGTGGAAAAAGGTTGTGATTGTACCCACGTACAAAAATAAAGGTGAGTGAAGTGAGTGCAAGGATTATCGTGGCATAAGTCTGTTGAGTGTTGTAGGGAAGGTAAATGGAAGAATTATTATAGAGAAAGTACAAGAGATATCAGAAGTCCTAGTGAGTGACAAACAGGGTGGCATTAGGAGTGGCAGAGGATGTGTGGATCAAATAATTGCAGTCAAACAGATAGTGGAGAAGCTTTGTGAGAAGGACCATGTGTTTATGGCATTTATGGAACTGGAAAAAGCATACGACAAAGCAGATGGAGAAGGATTATGAAAGGTTTTGCACATGTATGGTGTAGGTAGTAAGCAGCTAGGTGCCATCAAGAGTTTTTGTGATGGTAGTGAGGCATGTTTATGGCTAAATGGGCATCCAAGTGAAAGGTTCATGATCAGTGTGGTCGTGCGACAAGGTTGTGCAATGTCCCCATGGTTGTTCAGTATATACAGTAGGCGCGGAAAGTGTTGACGCCATCTTAAAAAAAGAAAACATTCTTGTGGTTAGCAAGGAGAAACAAATAAATTAACACTCACCATTGAATTTAGTATTTACTGGAATTCCCCTTCACCTTTATTATCTTCTTAAGGCGTCTGGGGAGACTGATGGCGTAGTTTTGCAGAACAGACAGACTAAAACTGCTCCATAGCTGCAGCCTCAAGTTTAGGCAAAGATGATGTGTCCATACTACGCAGCTGCCGCTTCATTTGCGCCCATAAATTCTCAATGGGATTGATATCTGGGCTGTTTCCGGGCCAGTCTCGAATAAAGGGAACCTCACAGTCTGTTAGCCACTGTTTCACTGACTTTGCAAGATGTGCAGGGGCAGAATCTTGCATAAATACTCTTGCCTTGGTTTTATCAAAAGAGTCACTTAAAACATCACATAAGAGCTCCAAATAATTGTTCTGGTTCACTTTTTCATTTGCAGGTAGAATTACCAACCTACCAACACCATAATATGTAAAGCAGCCCCAAGCCATGAGTGAGGCTGGGTATTTAACAAACTTGGAAGTGTATTTAGGATCCAGGGGGTCACTGCCTGGTTTGTGGTACACTTGTGATGAATGGGTACCAGTGACAGTAAATGTTGACTCATCACTCCAAAGCACAGTTTTCCATTGCTCCTCACTCCAGGCAAGATATTTCTTACAAAAATTTACTCTCTTTTTCTTCTGAAGTGCAGTTAGCAGTGGTTTTTTACGAGCACAAAAACTCCTGTAGCCCAGATCGTCATGCAACAGCTGCTGCACACTTCTGACAGACACATCTGCCAGCAACTGTGGGTTCTTTTCTTTTAAATCCCGTGCTGTTAGCCTTGGATCCTTGCTAACTTGCCTTGAGATCAGCTGACGGGTCCTGAAGGTTGTCTTATGAGGTCTCCCAGGCTTGGGAAGTGGAGTGGGAGGAATGGCCTCCCCACTGTCCTTGAACCGCTTCACCAGTCTCTGCACTGTCCTCAGTCTAACACCATCTGATTTGCAATAAATGGGAGTTTGTGGCCAGCTTTGTATAAAGTAATCACTTCCACACGTTTGTCCTTGCTTGTGGTTACTTTAGGCATGATGAGAATGTGGTAGGTAACCAAATAACTGTGTTATTTGAGTCAAAACATGCCCTCGTGGTGCATCACACACAGAGACAATCCTCCTCCTGTGGCTGCCCAAACATTACTGAGCCTGCTTCTGTGGTGCCAAACCTATCAAGCAGGGTTGCCAGCTCCCGTTGAAAAAGCGTCAGCTCATTTTGCATCACGGGAGGGTAGTATTGACCCTACTTCACTTAACGCGAAGAAGAATGACGTCGGCAAAAAAAGTCAATACTTTCTGCGCCTACTGTATATATGGATGGGGTGATGAGAGAAGTAAAAACACAAATAATGGAGAGAGGGACGTCACTGGTAATGAATGCGGATAGATGGAATATCTTAAATTTGCTGTATGCTGGTGATACAGCGCCATTTGCAAATACTGCACAAGAGCTTGGTAGGCTAATGCAGAGCTTTGCAGACGTCTGTGAGCGTCGTGCCTTGAGAGTAAATGAAAATAAGAGCAAAGTGATGGTTGTTGTGAGAGAAGGTGACTCCCATTTTGATGTTAGAGTGAACAGAGAGAGATTGGAATTGGTGAGAGTTCAAAAGCCCGGGTACAATGGTAGAAAAAAGAGGAGAATGTGCTAAAGATGTGGAAAGTGGAGTGACACAAGGAAGGAAAGTAGCTGGTGCCATGAAGGCCTTGATAAGAAACAAAGGCTTGAGTGTTATAGCTGCATGTGGCTTACGTGAAGGAGTGTTAGTGCCAACTTTAACATCGGCTGTGAGACGGTGGTGTGGCATGAAAATGAAATGTCAGCAATGGAGATGAGACTGCTGAAGAATGTATGTGGAGTGCAGAGAGTGAATAAGGTATGGAATAACGTGATTCGTGAAAGATGCAGAGTGAGGAAGTCTGTGGACACCAGGATCGAAGAAAGTTTACTGAGATAGTATGGTCATGAGAGTGGATGACAACAGAGTGGTGAAAAAGGTATATCTGAGCCAAACTGAAGGAAGGAGGAGGTGAGGTAGGCCAATAAGAAAGTGGAAGGATATGGTGGATGAGTATGTGAGAAATAGAGGTATGGAAGTTGCTGAGGCTGAGGGACTGACAAGTGATTGAGCTGGCTGGATGAATTTTGTGCAGAGAAGTGCATGACCAGGGATTTGGCACCCCATTTTAATGTGACAGTGGTCGGATTAGCTTCATCAGATAACGTATATTTGAAGCTACAGAATGTGGTGAAATTTTTTTGGCCTGTCTGATGGAACCAAGATTTTGAGGACTTGAATGATGAGTGAATGGAAGTGTGGCCCATTGAATTGGGCAAACTGGGGGTGTCTGGACATTGCTACTCCTTACCCTGCCCTAGGATGGGAAAGGAGTTTTGGATGATGATGATGATGGTAGAGAAAGACAATATTATGACCATATCCATTCCATATCAGTTCTTAGTAGCCAGCACCATATTCTAATATTAATCACTTGTTATAACTGCATGGCAAATAGAGAGATGGAAGTTTTATGCCAAGTTAAAGCAAAAAGCATATACTAGCAAGAACAAATTAAAACTGACGTAATCTGCCTGAAAAAGTTAATGCGTCATTGACAGAAATAATCTGGTAAGGAAGAAATGTTTGCATTTCACCAGACAAGAGTATGGACCAGATAATGGGAAGCAAATAACAGAAATGTGCAATAAGCAAGGCATAGTGAGTAGGTGAGATACATGAATGTATAATGGGGGAGATGGTGGTGGTCAGGTGAATTAAACAGTGAGTTGATGTCATAAAAGATGCAAATCTCTCCCTGATGGGTGAGGGAACAGTGTATAGATTTCAGTTTTACTGAAAGTTTTTACTGTTCTTAAACAAGTGGGTCTTACTTCAGTTCCTAAATGTAGTCTGAGAAGAAAGGTAGAATTTGACGTACAGTAATAAAGTAAGTTCTCATTACAGCATGACCTAATTTTAAGTAAGTCTTTATTACAGCATGACCTTATTTTAAGTAAGTCTTCATTACAGCATTACCTTATTTTAAGTAAATCCTTATTACAGCATGCCCTTATTTTACAGTGAAGATACAGTATGCTTGAAAAAACTCCATCGCATGAAAGCAAAGTTTCCAACTTGCCTAAACTGGTTGTTATTTCACTTCATTGCATTTCACATTCTGCTTACCACCAAAAATACTGTACGTTTAAAAATTTATTTCCAACTCACCTAAGCTGGTAATTATTTTACATAATTGCATCTCACTTGCTGTTTGAACCCAAGCACCACAATATTGTTCCATCACTGACACTAACACACAAGATTGTGACAAAGTCCAAAGGCCATCTTGGAACAAACAAATAACAGTAAGCATGCATGTTAGCAATTGCGAATATTCTATCATATATTGAAAAAAAGAGAACTTTCCTATACATGTTCTATGGTACTTTTTTCCTGTTGAAGGGAAAAGGAACCAAAGGCTAGAAGCCTGCTGGCTTGTTGCCTTAAAAAAATAATAAATAAATGAAAAAGTAAATATATAAAAAAGAAAATAAATAAAATAAACATCAAATAACTGATTTGGAGATGCCTGGACACATCGCATTTAAAGGACTAAGGGTCATAGGCAGAAGGAAATACAGGCAGGGGGAGACAGTTCTAGAGTTGACTTGTATATGTGGAGGACTGGGAGTATCAGGTAACTCTTCCATTAGAGGGCTGGATAGAAAAGAGGTAAGAGTTTGTTGATAGATGGGTGCTAAGAGCCTGCAGTAATAGAAGAGGGATGTAAGCAGACAGTTCAGAAGAGCCGTGACCATATAAGTAGCAAAAGAAATGAGATAGAGATGCAGCAGTATGGCGAAGAAACAGAGGTTGAAGGGAGTCAGGAAAAGAGTTGATGAGACAAAAAGCCTTCGACTCCACCCAGGTTGAGAAGAGTTGTATTTGGGGAGCCTCCCCTCCACACACACACACACACACACACACACACAAACAAGGATGAGCAGCCAGAGCGAGAAGACGTGTCTCAAGCCACCTCTTAGGATTTGTCCTATCTCCTTTGTCTTGTTCAAAACTTGAAGTATTACAAGTTATTATAGTCTACCAAAAATGTAAAGAACTATTGTCAGTAAGTATACATGAATGTTTTGTAGGAATTTTGGGAACAGCTGTTTAGTTTAGTACTGCAATCGACTTTAAACATGGCCGTCAATGTAAACATTGGGGAACTGGAATTTCCAGGATTTGACAGTGAAACAAATGTTATGGATTTGGTCAAAACATTGATTATGAGAATTAGTGAACTAGAAAAGAAAGTGGAGGATCTAGTATCAAGAAACATGCCTGAAAATACCGAGAATACTATACAGAGTTTGATACAGGCCAGTGACACGGCGAACCAGGAGATCCAGAATTTGAAACGAGAAAATATTGAATTAAGGAGAAAACTAGAAGAGAGCAGTAACAAAACAGAGAAGGTAAGTAGTTTGTTAGAAGAGCAAAAGGCAAAGTGGGCACATGTGGAAGAAGAACAGAAAGAAGTGGTCAGTTTAAGGGAATTTTTTCAGGAAGAAAGGGAAATGAACAAGAAAAAATGGAAGAAAATGTAGTGAAAATATTGAAGAAATAAGAGAAAATAGTGAGAGAAACAGTAGAAAGGAACTGATGTGTGATAATATTTGGAAATAGGGAGGAGGAAGAAAAATATAGGTCTGCGAGACTCAAGAGAGACTCAAATCAGGTGAGGAAAATATTGAGCAAGATCGAACCCAAAGGAAACAAGTGGGAAAAAGAAATTGAGGAAGTAAGGAGGATAGGGGCATATAAGAAAGGGGAAGCAAGACCAATTAGAGTTAAGATGTCATCAGAAGGTGTAGTAAATGATATACTGTACTTAAGGTGACCTGGAAATTAAGTAAAGAGGCAGGGATGGAAAATATTACAGTACGAAAAGATCTGAATGAAGAAGAAAGAGAAGTTTTAAAATCTTTGAAGGACCAAGTAAAGGAAAAAATGACAGGAGGACAGAGGAAGAACATAAAACTTTTTTTTGGAGAGTGATGGATATGAAAGCAAGGAAGTGATATATGAAGAACTAGATGTGAAGGAAACAAAGGGGATGGATATGAATATGAAAAAGAGAAGAACGAGTAAAGATAAAAACAGTGCTGCAAATCTGAGTATCATGTACAATAATGTAGATGGGTTAATATCTAAGAAAGGGGAAATTGGAGATTATTTAAATGAAAATAAACCTGAAATTTTTTGCTTGGTAGAGACTAAATATTCCCGAGATGTTGATACAAAATTATTTGGATGGAACAATTATAACATTTGGAGGAAGGACAGAGAAGGCAAGTTTAGGGGAGGTATAGTGATATTAACCCGTAATGACCTAAGAGCAAAAAATATAGAAATTGAAAATACCATGGCTGAACTTTTGGGAGTTGTAATAGAGGATAGTTATGGAGGAAAAAATGGATGTAATAGTATTTTATATGCCCCTCAAAACTAGGGCATGGACGAAGGAAGATTACGAACAGTTAATAAGAGAATCCATTATTAGGCTAAAAATGTTAATTGAATGAAGAAATAGAATAATATTAATGGGAGATTTTAACTGTAGAGAAGTTGATTGGGAAAATATGGATGCTGGGAACAATGAGGAATCATGGGGAAATAGATTAATGGAATTGGTGATGGAAAACATGTTAACCCAATTGATTAAAAAAAACACAAGAATTAGGGGTGACGATGAACCATCCAGGCTTGACCTAGTATTCACAAAGGACCCAAATGATGTGAGGAACATAACCTACCAATGTCCCTTTGGTAAAAGTGATCATCTGGTAATTGAGATGGACGTGGTAGGAGTAAGGGAAGGGGAAAAAGATGAAAAACACAGAGAAAATGGATACAATTATGGGAAGGCAGACTTTGCTTCCCTGAGGAACTTTCTCCAAAATGTAGAATGGAGTAAAATGAATATGATCACAAATATTGATGAGAAATATGAGTTTTTGACAGAAGTATATAAAACAGGAGTTAGTATGTCCCAAAATTTTCTACAGCTATGGAAAGGAAGAAAGAATGGTTTAATAACAGATGTAGGATGGCACAAGAGGCAAGAAAAAAGCATGGAATAAAGTGAGAAGAAGGTATAGTGAAAGGGCTTGAGAGGAGTACAAGCAGGTAAGAAATGAATATGTAAGGGTACGGAGGGAAGAGGAAAGGAAATACGAAAAAGTTATTGTATCTAACTGTAAACAGGAGCCGAAACTATTTTATAGGTTTGTAAATGGCAAAATGAAAGTTAAGGACAGTATAATACGACTGAGGGATTTTTTTTTTATTTTTTTATGTGTCCGACTCTGGGCATAGGCTTCACAGCCTGCTATCAAGGCCCAGTCGTCCTCCTACAATCTACATGTCACCACTTCGGTGCTTAACACCCACCGTCCATATTGAATACTTGCTAGGGCTGTCTCATACAGGACTGGTGTATTGGTATTAGCGGGATCATTTTTACGACATGTCGGCGGGTCTTCTGGTAGATCACTAAAGCCTGATTGAATGAAATTCAAATCCTTAAACTGTTCCCTGCACCACCGAGGATTCGAACCTGGGTCCCACGGGACCGCAAGCCAACTCTCTACCGATTGAGCTACCGCCTCCCCTAAATGGAGATGAAACATACGAAAGAGAGGAAGACTTGTGTGAAATAATGAACAACAAGTTGCAGTCAGTTTATGTATTGGAAGACGAATTTAAGGAGCCTGAAATGGAACCCAGGCTGACGGGAATGGCTGAAATTTCAGTTGACATGAATGAGGTGCTACAGTTGATGAAGGATTTGGATGTGAGAAAAGCAATGGGACCAGATGGTGTGGCTGGATGGATCTTGAAGGAATGTGCCGACCAGTTAGTGTGGCCAGTTTATGTCATCATCAAGACCTCGCTTGAAAATGGACAGTTACCTAAAGATTGGAAAAGAGCAAGTATTGTGCCAATCTTCAAGGGAGGAGATAGGGAGATTCCACTTAATTATAGACCTGTGTCACTTACCAGTATTGTATGTAAAATCTGTGAGAAAATTATTAGAAAAAGATGGATAAAGTATTTAGAAGAAAATGAAGTGATAACACCAAGACAGTTTGGTTTTAGGGAAGGAAGATCATGTGTTACTAACCTATTAAGTTTCCACATAGGGTAATAGATGTCGTACAGGAGGGAGAGGGATGGGCGGACTGTATCTATCTGGATCTCAAGAAAACATTTGACAGGGTGCCCTATAGGAGACTATTGTGGATGTTGAGGACCTTTGGAGGGGTACATGGGAAACTATTAAAGTGGATGGGAGATTATTTGATAGGAAGGCAGATGAGAACAGTTATAAAAGACAAGGTTTTGCAATGGAGAAATGTGACTAGTGGAGTACCCTAGGGCTCTGTCTTGGCCCCAATAATGTTTCTGATATATGTAAATGATTTGCCCGAGGGTTTGAATAGTTACATGAGAGTGTTTGCAGATGATGCTAAAATTATGAAACATATTAAATGTATTGATAGTTGTAAAGAACTGCAGGAGGACTTGGACAAACTACACAACTGGAGCCAGACTTGGAAAATGGACTTTAATGCCAAGAAGTGTCACGTATTAGAAATGGGAATAAGTGAAAGAAGACCACACTGGATACATAAAATGGGCAATGAGATAATTAGTAAAAGAAAGGATGAGAAAGACTTGGGAGTGATTATTCGGGATGACTTGTCACCAGAAAAGCATATAAACAAAATCATTGGGGGAACTTATAGATTACTGACCAACATGAGAGTGGCCTTTAATTATATGGATGAGGAAATGTCGAGAGAGGTGATAGTGACCATGATAAGACCAAGACTAGAGTATGCGGCTGTGGTATGGTCACCTCATTTGAAGAGGCATATTGATAAACTAGAGAGGGTTCAACAGATGGCAGTGAAGATGATACCACATGTAAGGGAACTCACCTACGAGGAGAGATTGGAAAAACTGAAGTTACCAACACTGCGCGAGAGAAGGGAAAGAGGTGACTTGATCACGATATTTAGAAATGTAAGAGAATTGGAAAGGGTGGATAGAGAGGATCTTTTTGTGTTGGGTGATGGAAGAACAAGAGGTCATGGCTTCAAGTTGAGGAAAAGTAGATGTCTTAATGATCTTAAAAGGTTCAATTTCCTGAGCAGAAGCATAAGTATTTGGAATGACTTATACGAAGAGGTGGTGCAGGTGAAAAACATTCATGTATTTAAAACTAGATTAGATGAATGTAGATATGGAGACAGGACAACACGAGCTTAGCTCAATTCTTGTATACTACAAATAGGTAAATACAGACACACACACACACGCACACATATGCATGGGTGCATACACACACACACACACACACACACACACACACACACAC
>JAGKTI010034581.1:0-11428 GCA_018397915.1 Birgus latro | reverse complement strand
GCAAACAAGGGATGAGGCTATGGCACACCTAATGTCTGACTTGGCTCATATCTCAGACTGGGGTAAAAATAATCTTGTTATTTTTAATGCATCAAAAACTCAGTTCTTACACTTATCAACCCGACAAAATCTTCCACAGGATTAACCACTAATGTTTATTAATGTCCAGCTCAGTCCTGCATCATCCTTGAACATGCTATGGGTTTCATTCTCTCGGGATTTGTCTTGGAAAGAACATATTACATCTCTTGTGAAATCTGCTTCTAAGAGATTAGGTGTGCTGGGCCAACTCTGAACTTTCTTTACCCCTGCACTGATGTTGACCTTGTACACAGGTTTTATTCGCCCGTGTATGGAATGCAACTCTTATGTGTGGGGAGGCTCCCCACATGCAGCCCTTCTCAATAGGATGGAGTCAAAGGCTTTTCGTCTCATTAACTCTCCTCCTCTTACTGATTCCCTTCAACCTTTGTCTCTTCGCCGCACTGTTGCATCTTTATCTCTCTTCTACCGCTACTTCAATGGTCACTGTTCCTCTGAACTGTCTGCTTGCATCCCTCCACCTCTACGACGGGCACGTAGTACCCGTCTAGCAACAAACTCTCATCCCTTTTCTGTCCAACTCTCTAATGGAAGAGTTAACCGTTACTCCCAGTCCTTCATTTATGCAACTGGTCAACTCTGGAACTGTCTCCCTCTGTCTGTATTCCCCACTTCCTATGATCTCGAATCTTCCAAGCGCAGTGTGTCCAGGCATCTCGAAATGAATGGATCTTGAATTTGGCTCTCTTTTGTATTGTTTTTACTTTTTCTTGGAAGGAACAATATGCGGGCCCTGACCTTTGGTTCCTTCTTCCTTGCGTAAAAAAAAATACATATATACTTGACATTTGGTGGTAAGAAGTAAGATGTAACTGCCTGACAACTCTGGAGCTGTCTCCATCTGTTTGTATTTCCTACTTCTTATGATCTCCAGTCTTTCAAACGCAGTGTGCCCAGACATCCCAAAATGAAAGGATCTTGAATTTCGCTCTTTTCTGCATTTTTTTTTCTTGGAAGGAACGGTTTGCGGGGTCATGGCCTTTGGTTCCTTCTTTCTTGCATTAAAAAAAAAAAAAAATCACTGCCTGATGAATATGATTCACATTTTGTCTTCCACACGCAGAAATTTTCACGAATCTACGCTAAGAGTTCAGAATTTCTTGGGTTCATTTCAGCCGTCATCCTATCAGAAAATCAAGCTAGTCAACCACGAATACGTAACTGCTGTAGAGCTTAAAGAATATTTCACGTGTTACATTTACTCTTTGGAGAAAACCACGACACGACTTTTGTCATTGATTGTTCAGTGCCTTTACTCACTTGGGGTGTGCTATTGCTTGCTAATGCTTTGGCTCTTGTCATTGTCTGCAGTATACTTGCCAATGGATAACTGCAGTGAAGCACAATAGATATTTATTCTTTGTATGCGACTGGAGACTGTATTCGCATGTGTTTGTGTGTGTGTGTGTGTGTGTGTGTGTGTGTGTGTGTGTGTGTGTTTGTGTGCTTCATTCTCTATTTTCATTTGTGATATATGCTCCTAATTCTTTACCCCAAATAATATTAATTAAGCAGTTAGTATAAAACGCCTTTAACCCTTCCACGCCGGGGGTTTTCCAACGTCCCCCACTCCTCCCTAGGGGGGATTTCTGCGATTTTGGGGAAAAAAAATTTCTTCAAACCCTAATATTTGCCAGGCTATAATAACTACAGAAACAAATTAAAGATTCATAAAACTCACTAACTCTTCCTCTTTCAAATGAAAGTATCCCCAGGTCTCCAGGTGCTCCCGTCGATGAGTAAGGATAAGTTAAAGATGACTGTTTTTCCGTGTTTTGGCGGGCTGTTTCCGAGTGCGTGCGACTGCAAATGACTCACTGGCTAGCATTAGCAGAGCTCACCGGAGTGGTGATTGTAACACTGCCCGGCCTTCCTTCGAGAAAACCCGGAATTTTCCATTCAGCCTTTGACTGTTCCTTACTCATCATCGTAAGGATGAGTCATCACCCTGTTCACGTGGCTCCCCATAGGGTTTTCTGCCCTTTTCATAATGCCGCTATGTCCTGTAGGTGTGTGGGAAAAGAATAACTCTTTGATTTTCTGTACTCACTTCTTGCATCATTCATAATAACTTCTCTCTACTACAGCACTTATATTTGCATTTGACACCATGATTATGGGTAATTGCATTTTGAGAAGTAATTGCTCTGGCTGTTTCATGCAGTATGGTTGAGTATGAGGTAATTACTTGTACTAAAATTGTCTAATTTTACCAATCAGGGGCATCATGAAGATATTAGTAATGTTATACACAACTTTCATTTTTTGTATTTCACATCACAATTACGTTTATTCTCACATATTCACCATTATTTCCCGAGTACCAAGGGAAGAAAATTTATTGTAGCCATCCACGTCATTTTCTTTCTCACCCACACACTCCTGGTTTTCTTTCATGTAGCAGGTAGGGTTACTCAAGGTAGATTATTTCCAATCATTGTTTCACAAATAACCATAAACAATAAAACTTACTGCATTGCACTTGTAAAACTTATAAAACACTTACAGCACTTACCAGAGATAACTTATATCTTACACTTCTGTATAAAGAAAAAAAACACACTTGTGCATACCTGTTTACTATTTACAATTTTTCACATACCTGCTCAATCACTGAGCTCTTTCCCCAGTATTAAGGGCAGAACTCTCGCGGTGGTCAATGATGCAATCGACCCCACGTGTAAGGAAACGGAATCAGACGAGGAGGATGAGGGAGACATCACTCTACACTCAATCAGTGCCGTGTACAGACTGAGCCACACATCAGTGGGGTACCTTGGGTACCTACCTACCCCGTGGTTGTCATAGAGAATGGTCGTGAGTTGAGAGGGTGGCGGAAAGAGACTTGCGGCAGTACATGTCAACCGGCCTTGCTCCGCATTCAAAATCGTCACAGCTATACATGTTAACTGGCGTGTAGGGGTAGAGAACTGTGTGATTTATGCATCATCACATTATGATAAATGAGAATGGGGAATTGGTTCTGATACAAAGCAAATTACTTGCTTATGCTACTCTAGTCTCAAGCATAATGAGCCATACTGTTTAAGTCAAAGAAAATAAATAATCTGCTCTCAAATATGTGTCCATGTCCGTTTGCTCGTCCAGTTTCTCGTAGTTGCCTGTGATCTGGCAATGAGTTATTACTGTTATTTACATCAAAATGTTAATGAAGGGATCGGACTTCCCTGTGACTCTTCATCCCTTGCAGCCACCTGCCGTGTGATGTCAGGACTGTCTTTGTGAGGAAGGTGCATTTTTGTACCGAAGTGTACCATTATCTGAACCCTGTTCCAGCCCTGTCTCACCCATTTACCCACCTTGCCTTGTTCTAAGGCCACCACCATACCAGACTTCTATAAGAATTCTGATCCTAACATCAATGCTGCCCTTCGTACGAATAACATCCGTCTTCAAAACGTGTCGTTGCTCTGCTCTGCCCTACAATCCATCATTACCTTAGCTTGTCTCACCCATTCCCTTCTCTTCAGCCAAATCTTTGCTCCCCCATTTTAAATCTGCTGTTTCTCAGCCTACATACAACAGTGATCTTTATGACTGAGGATTATACTTCCCCAAATATGCGTCAGTAGCTAACACTGTCACAACCAAAGTTGCTCACTCCAGCCCACCTTTCTCATAAGATTAGAATACAGTGAATATCATGATTATGCCTACTCTGAATACCAGTCGAACTACAAAGCCCATACTCAAACAGTATACTTCCCTCAACGTGCCTCACCATCCATCACCGTCCTAACCGATCTCATTCACTCTTGTCCACCTTTTCCCATCAGTTCGTTGCCTACTCTAATATACTAAATATCATACTGGTGCCTACACTGATTTCCAGTCGAACAACTAAAGAATATATATCTTTTATCACGTTCCATATCCAGAAATTATCCCAATTATCTCTACATCCATAATTCAGTCCAACCAGTCCCGAAAAACCTGAATCAACATTCCAAAACGCATTGTTCTGAAAGAACTGACTTACTATCTATCTATAGCCAGACGCCTCAATCCCGCAAGGGGTGGCCAGAAACAAATCACCTCCATGTCTCTCTGTCTCCCGCCATTTCACTGCCCTGCTCCCAGCTCACACCCCCTTCTCTCATATACCTCTCCACTCCATCCCTCCATTTCATCCTTGGCCTCCTCCTCCCTCTCGCCCCCTCCACCTCACTCACATACACTCTCCTCGTCAGTCTCTCACTCTCCATCCTCTCCACATGCTCAAACCACCTTAATGTGTTTCTCCTAACGCTTCCTATCACATCCACATCCACACCACAAAGCTCCTTCACTTCCTCATTAGTCAGTCTGTCTCTCCATGTGACTCCACATGTTCCTCTCAAATAACTCGTTTCCACTGCTTTCACTCTTGACTTCTGTCCCTCCAACAGGGTTCAAGTTTCACTTTCATATGTTAGAGTTGGTATCACAATACTGTCATGTAGCAGCTTTGTCACTTCCATGCTCACTTCCCTGTTTCTTATCACTGCTTTCAAGGAACCAGCAACCTTTCTTCCCTGCTGCACCATCACACTACCCAAGTACTTAAACGCACTCACATTCTCCATATCCTCCCTATCCAATCTCACTGTACTTTCACTGACTTCACCTCTCTCGAAGACCATTACTTTACTCTTCCCTACATTCACCTTTAGATTCCGTTTCTTACACACTCTCCCAAACTCACCTACCAAGCCATGCAGCTGCCCTACGTCCTCGCTTAACAACACAGCATCATCCGCAAACAACAGGACAGGGAGTTTCCAAACACTACACTCTCTCACTAGGGCTGCCCCAACATCCACTGCCCTACCATGTATATCTTTTATAACCCCATCCATATTCAGATTGAATAGCCATGGAGACGTGGCACATCCTTGTTTCAATCCAACCTTCAAATGGAAAAATTCACTCAGTTCACAATCCACATGCACTGCAGCCTTTGCACCCTCATACATTCTCTTCACGGCCTTCAATAACTTCCATCTACTCCATATATTCTTAAAACTGTCCACAATCCTTGTCTATCCGCCCTGTCATACGCTTTCTTCAAATACATGAAGGCTGCTTACAAATTCTTTGGCTTCTCTAGAATCTTTTCCACTAGAGATCTAAGAATGAACATCTGATCTACACAACCTGTTCCCTTCCCAAAACCTCCCTGTTCTTCTCCCACTAATTCCTCTGTTATTTCCCTAACTCTGTCAATAAGTATCCTACCATATAATTTTCCTATTACACTAAGAAGGCAAATGCCCCTAAGATTACCCCACACTACTTTTTCCCCTTTTCCTTTTTACAGGGGAATAATTATACCTGACTTCCAATCCTCCAGGACTCTACCTTCCTTCCAGACCAATCTGCACACCTTCCACATCCATTCTATTACTATCTCTCCCCCATGCTTCAGCATTTCACCACACACTTCATCAGTTCCTGGGGCTTTCCCCATTTTAACTTTCTTCATTGCTTCCACGACTTCCATCCTACTGTTTTCTTCCTCTCTGCCTACCCTTCCTTCTCCCAGCCATTCCCCAGCCACTTATACTTGCAGTACTTTCATTCTCTATGTTCAACAGTTCATTAAAGTGTTCTTTCCAGCTTTTCACTTTTTCTCTTTTCTCCACTAGTAATCTACCATATTTATCTTTCACTCCCCAGCTAACTTCTTTGGCACCCTGTCTAACTCTCTTTACCTCTTTTCAGAACATTTTCTTACATTCCCTCTACTTTGCACTCAATATCCTTCCAAGTTCTTCATCCAGCCTCTTCTTACTCTCTCTTACTAATCTTTTCACCTCTCTCCTCCTCTCTGCATATAACTCTCTCTTCGGTCTCTCAACTTCTTCAACACCCCTGTTCCTCATCCATTCACTATATGCTTTCTTCTTTTGTGCCACAGCCTCTCTCACCTCTTCAGGCCACCGTGCCGTTCCCTGCACCCCCTTTCGTCTTCTCTTCACCCCACATACCACCTCACATGCTGCACAGATTTCTTCTGTGAATATCTTGCATACACCTTCCACGTCCCCCATCTGCTCCACTCCATATTTACCCAATTGCTCCTCCACTTCCCTTTTATATTCTGCCTTTTTTTTTTCCATTCTCTTGTAACTTTTCTACCCTCCTTGCAAGAACTACTTCTTCCTGTCCTTCCCGTCTTCTCTTTCTCCATTTTGTCTGGACTTTGATTTTGACCACCACCAAGTGGTGGTCCGAAAGTCCACTCCCCCAACCTCTATATACTCTTGCATCCATTACACACCTTCTCATCCTTTCATCCACACACATATAATCAATCATTGCCTTCCGTTCATTCAGTTCACCATCCACCCTTCTCAACACTCGCCATGTATGCCTATGGATCATTTTGTGCCTGAAGAGGGTATTAGCTACCACCAACCCCCTCCCGGCACAAATGTCCACTAAAGCACTACCATTCTCATCCATCTCTGCAGGCACACTCCACTCACCTACCACTCCATCCACCTTCACATTCTCTACTTTTCCATTCATATCTCCAAGCAAAAACACTCTCTCATTCCTGTCAAACTTTTCCAGGCACGCTTCCACATTTGTCCAAAACTCTTCTCTCGCTCTCCTTGCATGATCTTGCATTGGCGCGTACATGTACACAATCGCCCACATATTTTGTAGTCCAACCTTCACTCTTACCCACACAATCCTTGAGCCAACTGATCCATGCTCTCTTATATCTGTTAATCACAGCTATAAACACTCCTTCTTTTGCCCTCTCACTCTCACCTACTCCCGTACATATACCCCATCCATACTCCCATTCTCTCACACTTTCACCTCATCATTTAGTTTCAGTTAATCCACATATATTCACTTTTGCACCCTCGAGCACCTGTACATTCTCTCTTTCTTTCACCTCATCATTTATACCCGTTACATTCCACGTCGCTATCCGTATCAAGTCCTTTGTACGGTCCTTAGTCGTCATCTTTTGATCAGTCCTGGTCCGAGGTTTCTTGTTCGTATTGTAAAAAACTGACTACTGATCTAAACCAGTCTCACGGACTTAACCTCAGTGTGTGTGAGAGAGAGAGAGAGACAGAGAGAGAGAGAGGGTATTAAGACTGACATCCCTCCCTGTATTACTGTATTTACCAACAACAATTTCCACAGTATTTTACCGCAACTCCTTCCGATTCCATCCCCGCCTGCCTGCCTTGTAGAAGACACAAAAATAAATTAAAGTTCTTTTATAAAATCAGACCAATGGTCGGGATGGTACAGTACAGTATTCCATTTACTCTAATTATTTTATGATGTTAAATTTGTGTTAACACTCACTACAACTGGAATTAAACTAATAACACAATGCTACGGATATTTTAACTAATAATTTAATGCTGCAGATATTTACCTAATAATTTAATTCTTCTTATTTTTTACAATAAAGGAACTACAGCAAGAAGTTTATGATGTAGATTTTGAAAGAATAATTCATTATACTTAGAATTACATAAATATATTTATACAGCAAATTCTTTCTGAATAATCGGCTAGGGCTAAAATTTGGGTAATAGTTTTATGGTACTGACTTTTTGCTCTGTATTTAACAACGCAGCTTAACCTAACAGTTTTTCAGTATTATTTGGCTGTATAATTAACTAAGATCCAAATTAAACTAACAGTTTTGTACTACTATCTTTTGACCATTCAGTTTTGTAATACTTCAACTGAAGTAACAACCACAGCACTGACCCCTGAATGAGAAGGTTGAACGTAGCTTTAATGGTCTTGGCACTTTTTTTTTTTTCCGAGAGGAACGTAGTCTGCAAAGGTTTAAACATGATGTCCATATCCATTTCGCACCATTATTATTTTCAGCTAGTTCACGGATCTCTCAATCACTTGGAAGATACCATATGCAACAAACAATGATTGATGGGAGAATTAACATTCCGTCATATAGTCTCCCTGTAGTTTCAGATTCGGTGTTGTTCAATAACAAGGTCGCCATAGCAACAGACACTTCACTTCCTTGTGCTGCTTTACTCTTCATTCCCTTTCAACAAATACATTTTTCCAGTCACTGCACCTAGTTACGTTATTTAATTCTTCCACCGATTCAACTATTTCTCCATTCACAAACACAACACATTATAAGTCATCTTTGCTTTCTACAACCACAGTTCACTCTCACCTTATATTTTGTGTCAGACCTCACTGCTCAGTCATTCGCTGACATCTGAACCATATCACAGAAATTCGGTTCAGTATTAGCAAGCAACCCATTATCATCTGAAAACATAGGATTTGAAACATTTTATGCGGAACATTCATTGCCAGGGCCACTCACTCCTTAATAACTTTTACATTCAGCTTACTTATAATCCAGTCCATATGTGCATGATGTATGTTAGACGACGATGGGGATATATCACACCTTCATCACTCCAGTACGAATTCTGATTCCTTCCTCCTCCATCAAAACACACACACACACACACACAGTTCCAACACATTTTAGCCGGTAAACACAGAACCATAAACACCACACATACAGGGTGGTACCCTGAATGCAACACCCAGCAACTCAGCCGAGCCTTTCAGATGTAAATGCTGGGAGGATAAGTTGGTGACATTTATGTAGGATTCCGCCTCTCTCTCTCTCTCTCTCTCTCTCTCTCTCACACACACACACACACACACACACACACACAAATGGTCCACCATAATTAAGGAGTTGAAAAATATAAAGACTGCATTAGCACACTATAATATAGCTAGGTTTCCCCAGCATGCAGTGAACATTAGTGGTAAAAAATACTCAGATACTCGCAGAATAACTGGATCGACATCTAACCGATGTTTTGTCGTATATTTCAGTGTCTGGTTGCTGTTGAGCAACCGCTGTTTGTTTGGCCTAGCAGGCGCATCAACAGCAGGCGAGCAGTCGCCTCTGCAGGACCCTCGCGTGCAGTGAGTCGCTATTTCCTTGCGGCAGACTACACCTCGCCACGGCAAAGAGTGAGGCAGATTGAGGAAGTTTGTTCCCCGGATGGACGTCACACTTGCGTCTCTACACCCAGCTAACAGGAACACCATAGTATGCTCCATGTTACCGATATATTTGGCTATGTGCTTATGATTCAGCGTTTTAAATGGTCTCCTGGGTTACATTAAATCATTAGGCTTGTAATTCAGTGTAGTGTCACTTGAAGTGGAGACAAGAGTAATAAAAGTGCCCGTAAAGGTGGGAGAAATAAGAAAGAGGACGACAGTCATAAAAGAAACGAATGATTTACGTGGAGGAAGAAGTAGGTGGCACTTCATCAAGCGTGTAGATTATGGTCAGCACCGCAAATTTTAGGTCGATGCCAAAATAAGTTACATTAACCCTAGCAACACAAGGACGCATTTATCCCTAAAATCTTTTCAAACACCTGGGCGCATTATCAAGCTTGGGGAAACACACTCATTTATTACAGAATGTGTCTAACTCCTGAACTGCAAGATGTTTTTTTAAATTCTATCGTCTGGAACAATAAAATACAACAACACGAACATCATAATGAAAAAGTAATGGGTAGCACAATAAAATACATGATTATTGAAACAGGACATTCACGATACTCATTCAAAGCTCTTCGTCCTGTGTTCCAAAACGTATTACACATTTTTTTCTAGCCCTTCATATACTGCTTTCCGTCTCACCAGAGTAAATGTTATTCATTTAATTTTCATCATCCTACTGGCATTCCACGGATTAAAAACTGTTACCTGCCATTACGGGGAACTGCTTGGGATATAAAGTTACAAAAGAAGAATGTCTTATAAATTAAAAAAATATAAAGCCGTACAAAAAAATAAACAATTTGTGTAATGGGATTAGAGGATGATGCGATGGAATATGGGTCCATTTAATTCCCTGCGAAGCTTTATGTGTCTGCCTACAGCATTATTGTTTAAGTTATTTATTTCTTTTTTTTTATTTGCTGATCTCAGTCTCTTTTGCACTGATGTCTTTCAGGTTATCGTTACCTACGAGCATTTGCAATTTTCTTTATCCAGTTTACAATATGGTGTTGTAGAGGAATGTCCGTATGTGATGGCAGTGATTTAACCTGGCCAGCCATACGAACGTCCCACAGCTGTCTCCCTAACTCTCGGCAGAAGGATGGTGGGTTGTAGGAGAAGGGCAACTTCAGCCTGCAGTCCACTGGGCTCACGTCCAGATATGCCTGCTCTCAAAACAACATTTAAACCTTTTATAATGGTAATAAACTGTGTGTGTATTTATTAAAACTTTGGCGTGTGAAGAGAAATTCATATCTCTTCAGTCAAGATTACAGTATCCAGTTGGTATTTTTCTTGTCACGACATTTCTTGTGATTTCCTCTCATAACGACCGAATTCCTGAGGTTAAATTTTGATGCGGCTTCCTGGAAAATAATGCGTACCGTCAAGGAAGGAAAGAAATCTGAGGGATAATCTAATAGCGTACAACCCTAACAGGGCGATACAGAAAAACACTAAACGTACCTCATTAACTGAGATGTCGCAACACCTCTTCGTTAGGTGTTTACTTTGCACATGACACCTCAGTATCTAATACTTTATGCATCTATATCTATCAATCGACGTAATATGTCGATGTCTATTTATCTCCACCAAATAGTCAGTGCCCCATTTAATCTATCTACATATACCTAAAGAAAAAAAAAAGAGATGACAAAAGAAAGTACAGAAGGAAAAAATGAAGACAAAGGAGGAAAAAAAGAATAAAAGAAAAAGAACCAAATTGGCGTACAAATGATGTACAGACGACCTCTCTGTTTACCACTGCATCACTGGCCAGAGGGAGAAAAGGATGGCAGCCGAAACTGACGGAAATAATTGTGAAAAAGGGACGAAAGGGAAGTAAAACACTGGAGAAAAACGTGTGTAACATGGGGAGAAGATAAAGGAGAAAGGTGGGGAAAAATGAGAAAGAGGAAAAACAAATGAATGAAAGAAATGTGCAAGGATAAAAGATTAGAGGAAAAGAAAGATGAAGAAAGGTGAGCAAATGAAAAAAAATTAAAGAAAGAAAGAGACAAAGCAAGCAAGAAACGAGGGGAGGAGAAAAGAAATATAAATAATGGATGAAAAAAGAACTGCAACATAAAAATAAAATACAATATAGATGAATGAATGAATGAATGACCACAGAGAGGTTGCTCACACCTATTTTCCTCTATTGCTACCATGACTTCTATTTCTAATCTGTGTGTGTGTGTGTGTGTAAGTGTGTGTGTGTGTGTGAAAGAGAGAGAGAGAGAGAGAGAGAGAG
>JAGKTI010034580.1:0-11428 GCA_018397915.1 Birgus latro | reverse complement strand
GAGAGAGAGAGAGAGAGAGAGAGAGAGAGAGAGAGAGAGAGAGAGAGGCTCAGAATATACAGTGAGACAAGAGAACAATGACACAAATACTGGACACAAACCAACACAGAATGCCGTCACTATAAAGGTATGATGAGGGGCGCCTAAAGGACAGTGAAATGTGAACCTCAGCATGGTATCCTAAGCAAAGAATATCAATGCAAGTTTGTGGTGATGGCAACCTTGTACAATAATGGAATTCTACGGATTTCTCACTCTCTCTCTCTCTCTCTCTGTTCTTCCTTCTCTCTCCTTTTTTCCCCTTCCTTGTCTCTCAACTTGTTTCCAGTGTCCTTCTCTCTCCCTCTCCGCTGCTTCCTCCCTCCTCCTTCATCCCCTCCAATAATTCCGATGTCCTTTGTATCCTTTTTTGTATTCTTTCTCTCCTTTACCCCTCCCACTCTAATTCTCTCGTTCCCTTCCCTCTCTTCTTCTGTTTTTCCCTTTTCCTACTCTCTCCTTCTTCCACTTCTGTCCCCTTCTCTCCCTCACTCCTCCCCTCATTCCGTTCATTTCCCCATTCCCCTTCACCTCAGCCTCCCTCGTTTACCGCAGAGAAATTGGCTATACAGTCCGTAAATAGCTGAAGTTTTATTACTTTGAGTGCCGGGATACGACTCCACAACCACCTGCCCGCCCTAGTGCAGTGTGCTTGTTTTCGTTTACTGCTCTTGATCGGGCCATAAGCAGGGTCTGAGACGGTCCTCCTCAATGCACACCCCCACATGAACTAGCTGCTTCCACGTGGATAGTCCACTTAATGGCTTCTATGACCGCATGAAAACACCGGATCATCTCCTCGCCCCCAGGATTAATTAGCTCTGCAAGGAAGCCACAAACACCAGTCGTAATCATATTCAACCCAATAACCTTCGTAAGTTCATCTAGAGATGGCATGTCATCGTTGAAGGAATATAACATATCAGGTTCACACTAGCCAATAGAAACTCTGCAGTGGAGGAATTTGCCATATACAGCTGCTCAAAGTACTTGTGACCATTAGCTTTATAATCAGCTACCTCCAAAACAAGCCGTTCATCTGATATCAGAAAATCGTAAATCTGAGAAGTGGATTAGGAGCTAGAATATTTTACAGATCAGTCAGTAAGTCGAAAGCTCTTTGCATGTAGGCAATCCTCTTTCTTCACATAAATTTCCCTGGCATACTTTTTTTCCATTCACAACCTAACTCTTGGCTGACGGGAAAAGAATCAATGTGTCTCCCAATCCCCCATCAGTCTTGTAGCGCGATTCTCAACATTTGTAGTTAAGAGTCATGGATTAACCAAATTCCATCCCCCCCCCTCCCTTAAGCTTGTTCACTCATTATACAGTATTCATCAACTACTGCTGTAATACCCCACTGAAAGATATGCCGTAGTTCAGCAATGTCCTCAACTACAGTAAGAATCTATAAACAGCTCGAGACTCCCACTGTATACCCATTACCACAATCCTCATCCCTAAGTTTCTCAAAATGGAACCGTTTTAGGTTCCATCTAGAAATTCATCCAGTTTAAATTTGAAAGATCCTTCACCAAGCACTAACAAGGGTGTACTCCCTTTTTACATCCCTGACAGCATTAGAAAACAACGTCCGGTGGTGAAGATCAGCAGACTATAATCAGAATCCAACAAATCTCTACATACGGAATTGGTTGATATACAGGGGATAAAACCTACAGCCATCTCTGTTACTGAAGCCTTGACATTCTAGAAAGTTCTCGAATCCTTCCCTGTAAATGCCAGCAACTGAACTGAAATTATTCAAAACCAATTATGTATCTCACAAGTGGCACCATCCCACAACTGAGTTTTGTTTAAGATAGCTTTCTCGAGATCACTAACACAAATAGGAGCACAGTCTACAATACAAGAGATGAAATCCAGCGTGTGCTTCACCTCACCGTCTTTACAGGTTCGTCAGTTGGAGTAGCCCTGAATTATGTTGTGCTTTCAGACCAACTGCATGATTCATTCTAGGATTAGGTTCCAGGCGAATAGCGTAAAGGGATAGTAACCGACGCTGTGTTATTTGGCGATTGGTCACAAAACACCTATTCAAGTGTACGAAGTTCAAAGTAGAAATATCACAATGCTTGTGTTTTATTGAACTTACTATCGACAAATAGGCAAATGAAACTTACTGTTGAACAGAACACCTGAGAAGGAAAGTCTTTTGACATTAATCACCTTGCAGAGGGAAGCTTGTACCATAACAGGTGTACTTTTCAAATTGCAGAATGAAAATAAAGTATGTGTCACAGTAGTCGCAATAACTAACATTTCTAACATATTGCACGTGTGTGTGTGTGTGTGTGTGTGTGTGTGTGTGTGTGTGTGTGTGTGTGTGTGTGTGTGCGCGCGCGCGCCGCCGTTCCAGTAGGGTGCGTGGTTATGGGATGGATGCAACAATGGCTCTTTCAGCAGCAATAAACAGAAACAAAAATACGTAGCAGGTACACGTTGCCCCCAGGTTAGACAACTGTGTAATTTCTAAATCATTAACAGTCCATCTCAGCCAGAATATGATCTGAATGTAAATATATGAAATGCGATTATAAGTTACAGTTATTCATCATACGAACTGAAGATGAAAATGGCCTACGTAGACTGCAGGACTGGGCTTCTCTACGACTCGTTACAATCGGCAAACCTTCCCATGACGGCTTAGGACGTATGGAAGAGGTGGGATGCGTGTGAGTTACTTGGGGTTGTATATTTGCGTTATAGGAGTCTGTTGCTTCTTCCTGCAGAAAACGACCCTCCAAGTCGATTTATATTCGGGTACATACTATATTATTAGGCATGGACAGACTGGGATAATGAGACCGTGACAAAATGGTTTGGAATCGAACCCAAGTCCTCTCCCTTGCGAGGAGAGTACGCCTCCGGGTATACCACCACCACTCTTCTTATGGAATTACCTTGTGCTAAATCATCCAGTAACGTAAGACGCTCTTTATTCTTTGGTTAGATATATAGTGCACAGTCGCAGAGACTGAAAATAAATGCCTCTCCTGGCGTGAGCGAGGCAGCGATGCAGTCTCAGGATATTGCAACTTCCACAGACCCAATAACAATTGATAACCAATAACCAGGGAGCTGGAACTGCGCTCAGGGATATCACAACATATGTTTACTCATACACACCACACACCACACAGGTTAACTGAAACAACACACAGGTTAACTGACACAACACAATACAACTAATCAAACAATTTAACTTACAAACGGCACAATACAACACAAAAGACTGGTTAACTGCCATAAACAGCAGAATACAACTAAACACACGGGTTAACTGCCATAAACAGCAGAATACAACTAAACACAAGGGTTAACTGCCATAAAGAGCTTAATACAACGAAACAGATTCACAAAAGATGCAACACAACAAATAAGTTCACTAACTGACATAACACAGCAGAGTCCAGTATTTATCTGTCCGCCTATTTATCGCCAAAGTCTTACCTCTAGAAAGGGTGGCCACAAACGAAATGCCTTCATGTCAACCTGTCCCCCGTCGTCCGTCTGGCCTTTTTCCGCCTCATCCCCTCCACGCAATCCTATACTCGTACCTCTCCTCCCCATCCCTCCTCGTTCCTGATTTTCCCCTCTCCCTCCACCCCACTCACATACACTCCCCAAGTCAGTCTCTCATGCTCCATCCTCTCCACATGACCGTGAACACATCTTTCATAATGCTTTCTGGCACATCGGCATCAGCACCACAACGCTCCTTAATTTCCTCATTTGTCTGTTTGTCACACCAGCAAACTCCCTTTACTCCTCACAGATAACACATTACTACCAATCTCAGTCTTGACTTGTGTCCCTTCAGCAGGGTCCAAGCCTAGCTTCCATAGGCTGGAGTACAGATCACGGTACTATCATGGAGCAATTTTTTTTATTTACATAAATTTCACCCCGTTCCTGGTCACTGCTCCCAGTGAACCAGCAGCCTATCTTCCAGGCAGTACTCTTCCATGCCCGTCATTCTGTATGACCCCATCTTTACTTATAGCAATATCTAAAGAGTTGAAGGTACTGACATTCTCTATTTTCTGACCATCAAACCCGATTATGCATTTTAAGGTATAACTCTACTATTATCTACATTCAGTTTATTCATTAAGTTTCCTACACTCACTGCCGTATGTCAAAGGGATCTCAAAGAGTTTGGTTTGATGCTAAAGGAAGAGCAATAATGATTTTAAACCATGTATTATACTAATGGAACAGTAGTGAAAATTTTATTACAGATTTAATCCTAATAATGTACCTCTGAAATCGAATGTGTGGTATAGCTTCAGGTTAGTACTCAACCTCTCCCCGTTCTATACGGCTTGTGTGTGTGTGTGTGTGTGTGTGTGTGTGTGTGTGTATGTGTGTGTGTGTGTGTATGTGTGTGTGTGTGTGTGTATGTGTGCTGGGAACTGATGGTCGGCTGTATTATATTTAAACAAAATGTATTGGTAAGGAGAACGCATATATATGACATAAGATACTACGAAGAGGAAACATGTAAAATAACCACTAGGAAAGGGGAGCCTCCAACGTCACTAAGAATACGACGTCTGTTAACACACACACACACACACACACACACATCTCGTCAACTGGGAAGATAATTCGTAGGAAAGCTTTGTGTTTCACCATTAAAGCCTGATAAAACCATTTCTACTTGCAGCTGCTGCACGTTGACTTTTACAGGAATGTTATTTAGCGTGGCATCCATCGTCTACAGGTCAGGAGATAGTCGCGAAGCTCTTTGGTCCAGACTTTTTTGAGCTGTCCTGCTAACTCATTCAATACTCGAATTTCATTTTGCCTACAAAGCCGTCTGGTTTTAGCCTAAATAAATATCGAAGTACAAACATTGCAGCAAGGAGCTCATTTGAGAATGCTGTTAACCTGACTGGAAAGATATTTCACAGGTTAAGAAGAGGAAAATCGAAAAAGAAAATAGCTTCCGTAAAGTATAATGGGTTGCCTGTTGCAAGAGGTCTGATAAATTACTTTGTGAAGTGAGCAGCACCCATCTGTCTGTGTTGTGGACAACCTGGGCACAATTTCAATGACCATCATTCTCTTCTCTCAGACAATGAGAGCATGTATTCACCCCAGTTTGACTGTTTGTCCATTAGCAGGATTACTTAAGAACTAAAAGGGAGATTTGGACCAAATTTGGTGGGTACATAGCCCATGTCCCAAGGAACAATCGATTAACTTTTGGGACCGATGTTTGTAAGTCTGTCTGTCTGTTAGCAGGATTACTCAAAATCATAAAGAGAGATTTGGACCAAATTTGGTGAATCCATGTCAGAGAGAACAATCGATTAACTTTTGGGACCGATCCGGGTCGTATTACAGATTATGGATCCGGAAAACACTTTTTGCGAAACTTTAATCAGTGATGAGAAAACCTAACCAATTATGAAGAGTGATTTGGAAATTACGTTGCCCTTGTTGGAAAGATATGCACCACCGAGTGTCCCTCTTCTAGTAGGTTTACATTATTTCTTAAGGTTCTTTTCTAAAGTCAGCTGGAGATTTGACAAAAAAAAAAAAAAATCCATCTATCTTTCCGATACTGCATTCTTTGTGGGACTGCCTCGAATAACTCACTAGTTGTTTCTGTACGTATTAAATAACAACTCTTCTTCTCACGATACACCAGTCTCCCTCCCATAGCCTTTTAATTTGATACATTCACTTAAAGAAACTGAACGCAAGCTACCTGACACTAACGCAGTACCACAAACTATAACCTTCAAAACTCTGACGTATTTTAGAAATCTTATTTTTTTCATTTCTAATCAACTTGGGAAATGCCTCCCCGAATGAATGGTTAAACTAGCTTTACTAATTTCTCCCGATTCTGAGCATAACCGAGAAATTACTTGGACAAGAACGAGGGGATTTAGAAACGGAGGAAGCTACATAGATCTGACATTTACTCTAAGATGTTTAGTGGAAACGTGTGTAGGGAAGGGAATGAATTGCATGTTACCATCATGGACTTGGAGAAGCATTTGACAGATTAGACAAACATGGAACATGAAAGATATTACAATATATGGAATCGATGGGAAGAGGAGTGTCGGACTGAAGCAGGGGTGTGTCACGATTAAGTAGTTGTTCTGATTGTATATGGATGGAGTTATGAAAGTGATACTATGTAAAGGACAGTGGATGTCGGAGAGTCTCAAAGGAGAGAGGGTAGTGTATGAAAACACTCTGTATTGCTGTTTGCTGACGATGCTGTATTTTTAAGTGAAGATGAATGTGAGCTGTAAGGTTTGGTGAATAAGTCTATAGTGCATATAGGATATGAACACTAAAAGTGAATATAAGGTTAAGCTACGTTCTCCGAAAGAAATGAGGTCACAACACGTTTAGTGAGGCTGAATGGTGAAGAATGTGAGTGCATTCAACTTTTTAGACCCTGTGATGAGTTAGCATGGAGATTTAAAGGATGAAGCGCTTGAGAGGTTACAGGTGGATAGAAAGATTGCAGGTTCATTGAAGTCAGCAATAAGAAATAGGGAAGTGAGCATGTCAGTAAAATGTTGCAGTATGACAGGATCGTAAGCCTCATTCTAACGTTCGGATGTGAAGACTGGAAGCTGTTTTAAGGATAAAAGTCGTGGGGGAGCAGTAGAAATATTAACTGAGAGAGAACGTGAAGGCGCATGGAGAGAGAGAGACAAACGACAATGTAAGTGATCGTTGAAAGTGTTAAGAGAAATAATGTGAGATGGTTTATCCATGTGGAGAGGAGAAGAATTTCTGAGTAGGATAGTGTATGTGAGTGAGGTGGAGAGAGAGAGAGGTGGAGGGAGAGAGGTGGAAGGAGGGAGACCAAGGATGAGACGGAGGGATGGAGTGGAAAGATATATGGGAGTGAGGGTGTTAGTTGAAGGATGGGCAGCAAAATGGCAGGGGACAGGGCAGCGGGGAGGTGATATACTTGCAACAGCCCCTTATCAGATTCAGGCGTCTGGAAATAGATAAATTTTGGTGAATGATATTAGCTTCTTGTGACTTCCAGGTGATCTCATTTAACTAAACAACCATCCATGTGTCCAATCTTTATATCCATACAGAAAATCCACCATTCCCACTTACGTTGTGCAGTTCCTTCTGTTATCCCTTGTCAGCTTTACTTAGTAATGGTCTCTCTCTCTCTCTCTCTCTCTCTCTCTCTCTCTCATTCAACTTCTCCCTTCCCTGCCCAGCTCAATATTTCCGTACTCTCTCTCTCTCTCAAATCTTTTGCATCTCCCGTGTGAAGTTTGTTCAAGTCTTCATGGTGACAGAACGAGGTGAGTAAACGTATTGTTTGTTTTGTAAGTTAGCAAGAAAGCTATATCTAGAAATCAGGCAAAACACTGAGGCCGTTAACCTTTTACATGGCAAATTAAATCAGTGGGAGAATGGGTCTGAGATGGTAAGTGCGAAGACAGGAGTTGTTAAGGAAATGGTAGCAGAAGTTTTAGGCATTGTAGATACCCGAGACACTACGGTCCTTAAGGCTAAAACAAGCTAGATGAAAATGATGGCTTCCAACCAATCGAGGGAGGGTGCAAGATCATGGTAAGTTACACTGATAGGCGTGTGACGGCTGGGAATAGACTTTAGGTACTAGAATATGAACTGCAGAACAAGCCAAATCTCACACTTGTCGGGGATTCTCTTATTTGGCATCACTAGAAGTAGTTTTTTGCTAAGAGTTCAAGGAGGAAGCTTTTTTGCTCTCCTGGGTGTAGGATACAGGGCATGACGGAGAAAGTTGACGATTTAGGTAACAACACCTTAGAGGACTCAGTCTATGACCTGTAGTATGACCGAATTATGTAGCTTCAGACAGGTCAAAGGAGATGATTAATAGATATTCGAAGCTTCTTGGGAGGTTTAAGGAAAGCCATAGGATGTTAGTTACTTGTGGTTTGTTTTGAAGATCTGATGTTCGTTCTGTGATCCTCAGTCGATTGATAGGAATCACTAGCAGGGTAGAAGGTTTGTGCATGAAGTAAGGAGTGATATTTGTTGGTGTTTGGGGCAGCCATAATCCTGCCAGAAGCTTCTATAGGAGAGGCTGCATTCACATTAATAAAGAAGGAAAAGCTGTGTTAGGGTTCTAGACGACAGTATTAGGGATGATGAGATAGTGTTAGAGAAGTCCACAGAGGAACAATTGATGATGTAGTTGTCACCAGTCTAGTTCCTGAGGCTAATGGTAGTAGGTTAAATGATGTGAGGTCACATCACCAAGCGTGTTAGGTAGACATAACTTCACCTCAGGCACAGGTAAACATTCAGGGTATTTTTGGGGGAGGGCAGAGGGTAGGTCACATCATTAGTTCACAGGAGTATTGTAATCCCAACTTTCTTTTCTTTTATGTGTCTGACCCTGGGCATAGGCTTCACAGTCGGCTATCAAGGCCCAGCAGTCCTCCTACATACCATACACCTCTACATGTCACCACTTCGGCGCTAACACCCACCGTCCATATTGCATACATGGTCGGGCTGTCTCATATAGGACTGGGGTATTGGTATTAGCAGGGGTATTTTTACGACATGTTGGCGGGTCTTCTGGTAGATCAGTAAAGCCTGATTTAATAAAATTCAAATCCTTAAACTGTTCCCTGCCCCAGCGGGGATTTGAACCTGGGTCCGGTAGGACTGCAGGCCACCTCTCTACCGATTGAGCCAATATAACCGAATGAATAGGGCTAATATCTGTATGTTTCGCAGCCTTAGTAGATTAAGCCTGTTACCTACCGGGCAGGGAGAAATTTTTCTATGAGGATCCAAACCGTAGGCAATGATCAACACTCGCCTAACTACATATCTCACATATGGCATAATGATGGTCTGTGACGGGCCAAACTGCTAACCTTATATGAGGTACATTTACGCTGGTTATAAAAGACATTGACTCAGGGAAGGAAAACTACCTTGTCAAGAATCAACCCGGCTGAGGTTAAAAAATAAACCTTACTTTTCCTACAAAACAACGACACAACACATCACGGAATAAGGTTCTTTTACGTAAGAAACATGCACAACAGGGCATTTCTAACCTAACTAGAATCAGCTACAAACAAAATCCGTCAGACACTTCATTTAGTAAAATACTAAATGGGAACAGTTCCGTTACTAGACTGCATCGTACAAGTTAACATAAAGACAAATTCTTAACTTACGACTGGATGACTTGGCGTTCTTCTTAAACTATATCACTCAACTAAGGGAGGGACTTGGGTGAGGCTCTGGTTGAGAGGAGTCCTCTTCCACCTCTGGTCACTCTTGGTACGAGTATATCCCAGTAGCCATGCCACGTTTCCTCCAATGACCTCTCTGACACCAGCGCTAAATCTGTTTCCAATCTACCCCTAAAGGGAGCAGTTATGACAGGTCATTCTAGCCGGATTCACTACTGCAGTCTATGGGGGCGGTTCTCATCACTGGGGCTTGACTCCGCCCCCTTTCTGTCCTTGTAAAACAACACAGGTTGATCCTTTATTATCACTGAAACGCTTTGCTTCGAACCAGACTGCAGCTGAACCAATACCGGGGTCAGCTGAGATAAACTACAGCTAAGATCAACATTCACGGAGCAGGTTCCCCAGAATAAAACTTCATACAATTTGGTGGAGGTGGTGGGATCACATGGTCAGTTCCCAGATTAATGGCCAGGCCTTCCTTCATGATGGAAGATATTTACAAGGGAAAATCTCTGCACATATCACAAGGTTACATCCAAGATAAACAGTTGCCAAAATATTCCTTTCCCCATGACATGGTGGGCATCCAGGGCATACTCTTGGAGGAATCGAGCTCAGCAAGTTATCCGTTGATTCTTATATATAAATTTTACTTGGAACCGAAGAAATCGTGATCTGTTCACAGAATTATGGAGGTTGAATCTGAAACCACGATACACTAAGAATTGTTGCAGGACAAACAGGAGTGCAAGGAGTTCCTTTTCAACAACGGAATAATTCTTCTGGGCAACATTAAACTTCCCAACAAACGGGTTGTTCAACACCATTATCATTTTCTGCACTGGTATCAACACCACTAGCATTAAAAGCTGATTTAAAAGGATTTCTGATATCTGGGGCTTGAAGCACAGACAAACTAGACAGAATCAATTTCACTTTTGAAAATGCCTCTTTACATTCATCTTTCCTCTCATATTTGCCTTCTTTCTTTAATAAACCAGCGAGGAGAGCTTCATCAGACAAATGTAAGGTAACCCTCCGATACTAACCCACCATACCCAACCATCTCTGCCATTTCCCTTTCCTTTAGCTGCCTGAAATTAAAAATGGCTTCAACTTTGGCATTAGGCGAACTTATTTTGCCAAATCCTACCATGTAGACTAAATAATGAACACGGCCATTACAAAGTCACCTGTCGCTAGATTGATTACTAAGTTAACACACGACACCCTGCAGTAAGGCCTAGCTGGAATAGGTATTCGTCCCAGGAGTTACTGAATGTAATGGAATCATCAATGTAAGTGACACATTCTCTGATATCACTAGTTTGCTCAATAGCATCTGGAACGTGGATTCGGCATTTTTCATGACCTTCCATTTGTAAGTATGACGTCCAGCCACAACAACTTCTTGAGCATATTCTGTAAATGAAATTTCCAAATACCCCTTCAGTAAATCAATTTTGTTAATGCCCTTTGCAGTGCCTATGTGGCCAATGCACTCATCTGCTAGGAAGTGGGTAGGTGTCAGTCTTACCAGTCTTAGTGAGCTAAATGACCATAATCTATACAGAAACGATAGGTCCTACCTGATTTTGGAACTAGGGTGACTGGGGAGCACCATTCACATAAGCAGAGCTAGATCATCTCCTGCTGTAACAAGTAGGTCAGTTCTTGCGGGATAATGGACTATTTCTGCAGACTCACATGGTAAGGGCTGCATCACAGGACTGGCATTTCCAGCATCGACACCGTGCTGTGTTTCATCCGTCAGCCCAGGGGTGTTTTGGATAACCTTAGGATACTTCCCTTGAAGGGCAGTCAAGTCAGCACGTCATTCAGCTGTTAAGTGAGAGAGTTTAGAAGTATCACTTAATGCATTTAAACAGTCAAAACATTATAATGAACGATTATTTAACTTGTTTTAACCAGAGGAGTACAATCATATATATAAATGCTGCTGCAGTGGACCTATGGACCTATTGCATATATTTTAGTAACTAACATTGTTCATTTGTTATAAGCAATTACTGGTCTGCCGAAAATAACTGACGTAGTCATCCCACGCCCCCGCCCCTATCTCTGTGTCTTGTGTTAGTTAGGTTTTTAGACGTTAAGATTCAGAGATTAGTTCGTTATTATAATCA